>JAVTVY010008046.1:0-45669 GCA_036873755.1 Hanleya hanleyi
AGATGTGGAAAACCCGGTGATCTGTATAAGTCCGTTCCACTTGAGTCCGTGACTTGTCAGATGTATACACTCGGTGCGTTGGAAACATCCGTGCTGTAAACCGCTCCGTGGTATGGCTCTGGATATGCTTCCTTCCCGAGGTGCCGTGATACGGCTCTCTGCCGTATATCGGAATCTGTAAACTTGTCCGTCTCACGGCGTCCCGTCTAGGGCTGTGACTTCTGTAACGGTGATCCCGGTAAACTGTATTCATGTCGGGGGTCCCGCTGTGGTGATGAAGTCCGTGGTCTTGATCTCCGAACTACCATAGTCGAGTCCGTCTGTGTCTCCGGGATACGGCGTTCCTTGAACGGGTCCCTGCTAGAAGACCGTTCTTCGTTGGCTTGTGGAGACTTGGATAAACGGGAACTGTTATCCGGGACTCGGCTTGATCCGTGTCTGTGACGGGCCGTCTAGTAGAATCCGTGATCTGTTCAACCGATGCAGTCGCAGCAATCCGTATCGCCGTGCTTGGACTTGACTGGTCTGCACTTTGTCTTTTAAAAATCCCGTTGACTGTAAGACTGCGGCACTGGGCTGTATATATGGGCTTGCCGTTGTCGCTAAAGTTGAAACATCATTAGCGCTAAGTCGAAGATAAGGCCTGGTCAACTTTTGGTTTCTCAATAGGTCTTTTCTTCAACTGCCGGCTGCCCTGGATAGTTGACTACGTGTCGCCCAGCTAGAGTCATCCCAGTCTATACCTTCGGCACATGTAAATAGCCTATAGCATAATGTGCCCTGCATAAAAAGACAAAGAAGAAAATGTGAGTCTTTACGGAATAAACACTGACGATCAGATTCACATCTCATACAATTCTTGATACTGACTTACTTGACCAGAAAGAAACGATAAGTCGCTGGTAGGAAAAAAACCTTCGTTACAGCCAAGTTGTAGAAGAAAACCTGCTTCTCCGCTGGACATCTGCCAGGTCAGTCACCAGAATTGAATACGTCGCCATAGGCTAGCTATGCCAGGTCACGTCGCCCCAGTCTGCACAATATACGGCATGTTACCTGGCTGTAACACACCTGTGCCCTGCACTAAAAGCGAAGAAAAATGCAAGTCTTTAACTGGTTAAACTGACGACCTGATTCGTTCTTTTATTAAATCCTTTAGCTGTGCGACTGTGTAGGTTCATATAGAACTCACGGGAGATAAAAAATAACCCTAGAGTGCGTCTAAAAACAATCCAAAGTTACTGTTTACAGGAGCTCTTCAAAAACAGGTCTAGCTAGCTAGACTGCAAAAGAAAAAGAGAATGGGACATGCGCGGAGAGCACGCCACCTAGCGGACGATCCAGGGGACCGTTAAGGGGAGATAATTTGTTTGCAGTGGATCTCCAAATGGAGGGAAAGTGGCATTAAGTAACAACGGGTGTCGTTTTAAGACATAAACACACTGATTACATGCTTTATACACGAAATTACAACTATCTGTGAATCTTACAATAATATTTCTACATTTCTGCTTTTATCTGGCATTTTTTAGGCATAAATCAGTTATTATAATGCACAGGATCGTAAATTTAATCTTCCGTGCTAAAAAACTTCTAAATAATATAGCAAAAAGGAAACTAGGCCGGCTTAGCTTATTGTGGATGTCACTATAATATATATATTCATTTAAAATCTACAGATAATTTGTTGTTGTAAGAGCATACTATGTGGTTATTTATGCCTTTATTTTTATATGTGTGTGTTTATTGGCATTGTATGGTTCATTATTTTTCATTTCTTACGGGACGGACAGATTGTTATACCGTGGCAGGCCGGCTTATTTACATTGCTTACGTGCTTAATTTTATTATGTGTTTGTCAATTATTGTTAGCGATTTGATGTTAAAACGGGAGCTAATCCATACCTGTGGATAAGTCCTCTCAAATGAAAACAAAGTTTCAATTCCAAAGGAAGCTATTTGATGTTGAAACAATAACTAACTCACCTGTGGAGAAGTCCAGTTTATTTCTTTTGGACACCCTGTTGCTGAACGCGCGACGTTAAACCTTAATTCTCTCCCTCTCCCTCTTGGACACCCTCCCATAAAAAAATGTTTGCTTCACACCTTTCTGTTAGTTTCAGTTACTCTTCCGGGTGATCAATTTCAATTTATTGTATCAAAAAAACATAGAATGTATGTGCTCACATGGAGATACAAAAAGACATCAAATAATCTGGATAAGCTGGTGCCAGAAGTGAATTTCCTATATACGGGAATAAGTTGATTAAAAGTACATTGATTATTACAGTTCAGTTAATAGCTGTAAGACGGGGCATATGATGTAGGATTCAGGATTGGCTGTTCGATCACTCCGTGGGACCGATGCAAAATTTCAAGAGTGGAAGATTAAATCTTCGGTAGAGGAGACGATGGAAACGGTGTGGACCCAAACATCCAGGGAGATTTACAGTGCTTGTCTGCGGGAACGGTTTGTCGCTTGCCGAGTCCACGAGGTCGGTCGTCCCTGTATAACTCACGCACTCCGGCAGACTGAGGGGTTGTCTATTTTCTCTTTCTGATAAAGATTTATTTGTCTTGATCTTGGAAATAGCTTCTTTCAGTATAGGGGGATATCCACACATTCTTGCCATCTCTGTTGTTGCATAGCTGTCGTCAGTGAAGTGAGCGAAATAAATGCGAGACCATTTCGTCGGCTTCTCGCACGTGTTTTGCACAAATTTTGTCGAATTTCTCTCCGATTTTTTCCCCGTTTGGCCACGGGTGCAACTTGAATCCATCTCCATTCGTGTTGCTACACCCTCCAACAACGCACCGACGAGGTATGATGCCTCCAAAGTACGAGAATACAGTCGAAAAATCGAAAAATATTGGAGCAGATTTTACTTGTTTACGTATGCTAATGCTAATGCTATGGTGAACTGGTTCACTCTGTGACGTCATGGGTCAAAGGTCACCGCTTTGACAGGCTCGTGGTAGGAACGCGATTAAATCGCCAAATTTACCGTTTTAAAGTTCGGAGATCGGGGGGAAAACTATATAGTCGATTTCTTACAGTATCAAGGTATATATTAACGTTTACATAGGTCCGGCGATAACATTCCCCTTTAACTATTCAGCGATGACTAATGATATCACAAATTTCATTGAGAGAAGTACATTGTACATGTAGAAGGTGTTTTCACCTGCATGTAAAAATGAACAATTTTGCACAAACTTGTACTTCTCTGCTCTGCTATTCAAAAATCTTTGTATTCTGAGAATACAACACAATGTTGTGCTTTATGAGTACAGTCCACAATGGACCCCTCGTTGCTAGAAATAGGCCTCTTGGTATAGCCCTTCTCTCTTTTGTAGTTGACAAAATATTTTCTTGCCAGTTATGCAATTTTATAATGGGACCAATTTTCTTTCATCGGAATGCACTCCATATTTTCTGGAAAATCTACTAAAATGACCCGAAGTGGGTCAAATTTCGTTATTCGCTGGGAAGATCTTGACAATCAATTTCAATAAGATTCCTCACTAGGCAAGACAAAAAGCTATTGAAATATGGGGTCGACCATCCAGATTTTTGTCAAATGATCCATATAAAGATAACCCTATTTTGAAACACATGAAAAACACATGCAACTGAAGCTGACAAACTCGGTGCTCGTCCACCCATATAATTTGCTAAAATGAGCCGCCGATCCACATATGTCAGTTTGAAGGAATGATAGTACCCAGAAGCTCAGGTACTCTAAATATTGATTACTAAAAAGGGAAGGATAATTATCATGTGATCAGACCCAGGCAATTTGCTGTATTATAATTTGTCAGGGTCAGGGAGACCAATAATCTGAAACAGTTACTATGGACTACATCGTTGTACAATAGATACATTTCTTTCATTCATAATATTTCATTTTTGGCACTCAACCACACTTCATGGGGAACAAAAGCTCACTAAACCATGCCATGTCCTTTGCAAATTGTTTAAAATTCATGTCAACTGAATGGTTAAAAAGAGCCAAAATGACTTCAATATATGCACAAACAATTAACACATCATCACCTCATAATGTATCTTCTAACACACAAAATTGTGACTTTTAATGATTCCCTGATTTGGGGTTCATTATTACGCTTTATGCTTGCACTCTCAGAGCTTGCATTTGACCCAGTGTAACCAATGCCATACCAGATTTATTAACAAAGGGTCTAGAGCAACTATGCTAAGTTGGGTAATAAAAGGCCTACAGACAGTCTAGCCAGTTTGGTACTAAATAACCCACAGTACCCACGTGGTAATGAATGACCTAGAGTAACCACACTAGATTTATTAACAAAAGGTCTAGAGCAACTATGCCAAGTTGGGTAATAAAAGACCTAGAGTACTAGCCATGTCAAGTTTGGTAATAAATGACCTAGTGTATAACCATGCTAATATTGATACTGAATGACCTGCAGTAAGCATATGCATGCCAAATTTGGTGACAAAGGACCTACAATAGTCATACCCAGTTTGACGACATAGGAACTCGCACCCAGTAGCCATACCAGGTATGGTTACAAATGACCTAGAGTAACCATGCCAAGTTGGGGAAAAAAAGAACCTATAGGAGCCATGCCAAGTTCGGTAATGAAGAACCTAGAATAACAATGCCAAGTTGGGGAATAAATGACCTAGATTAACCATGTCAAGATCGTTGACAAATAGCCAAGAGCATACATACCAAGTTTGGTAACAAAAGCCAAGAGTATCAATCCCAAGTTTGGTAACAAATGACCTAGATTAGCCATGCCAAGTTTGAGGACAAAGGAACTCGGGCCTGGCAACCATGCCAAGTATGGTTACAAATGACCTTGAGTAACCAATGGCAGATTTATTAACAAAGGGTCTAGAGCAACTATGCCAAGTTGGGCAGTAAAAGGCCTAGAGTAGCCATGTCCAGTTTGGTAATAAATGACCTGGAGTATCCGTGTGGTAACGAAAGACTTGGAGTAATCATGTCAGTTTTAGTAACAAAGGGCTTAGAGTAATCATGCCAATTTTGATGACAAAGAACCTAGAGTAACCATGCCAAGTTGGGGAACAAAGAACCTGGAGTAGCCATGCCAAGTTCGGTAACAAAGAACCTAGAGTAACCATGCCAAGTTGGGGAACAAAGAACCTAGAGTAGCCATGCCAAGTTCGGTAACAAAGAACCTAGAGTAACCATGCCAAGTTGGGTAACAAAGAACCTAGAGTAGCCATGCCAAGTTTGGTAACAAAGAACCTAGACTAACCATGCCAAGTTGGGGAACAAAGAACCTAGAGTAGCCATGCCAAGTTTGGTAACAAAGAACCTAGAGTAACCATGCCAAGTTGGGAACAAAGAACCTAGAGTAGCCATGCCAAGTTTGGTAACAAAGAACCTAGAATAACCATGCCAAGTTGGGCAAAAGGGGCCTATAGTAACCATGCTAAGAAGGGTAACAAAGAACCTAGAGTAACCATGCCAAGTCGGGTAACAAAGAACCCATAGTAACCATGCCAAGTTGGGTAACAATGAACCTAGAGTAACCATGCCAAGTTGGGTAACAAAGAACCCAGAGTAATCATGTCAAGTTGGGTAACAAAGACCCTAGATTAACCATGCCAAGTTGAGTATTACTCGTATAAAAGATCTCGAGTAGATAACTACTCCAAGTTTAGCAATAAAAAACCTAGACTAGCCATTCCAAGTTCAGTAACAAATGGTTCCACAATTTCACTGATGGACTGATAGTTTCCCATGAATGGTACAGAATACCACTGCACTCACTACATACAATGATGATATGAACACAGCACTAAATTTCCAGGAGTGAGATCCAAACAGAAAATATTAACGATTCAAAAAATAACTCCCCAGAAAGGATTTAATTATTTCATTTTTGGTTATGTTCTTATTTGTGGAATCTTAATGTTAATGTAACTGCCATGAATGTTTCATACCAAATTCCTCTTTGGACAGTTTTAAGATTCTTCCCGACAGTTTAAGTGTGGATTCCAGTTGGCATGAGAATGCTAATGTCCATCATGTTATAACACTCATAGTTTGCCCCAGTATTTGTAGTGGACCGCATACTCGGCAGTAGACAGCAGCAGAAGCAGGATCTGACTCTCTGGGCCAGCACTGTTTCAGAAAGAATTTCACCCCTGTTTACTTGGTCCTCTGAGCACATTTACTTGGTTGATTCATTAGGAGCGGTTTGGGCTCAATATTTGGACGAGGTCTAACCTTTACTGCCAGAGTTGTGCCAACATGAACCTGACCAAACGGACAGGTGCGTGTAATCATAACGGTGTATGTGCCATTGTCTCCTATTCACTCATCACCACAGGCTTTTCGAGCCTCTGTTTTGCCAATATACAAACCAGCTCATGCGGCTAAGGCCGTCTTGGTCATAGGAAGTTGTCTTTTCACCCTCACAACAAATTTGTCACTTTATAGCGAGAAATGGCGCATGAATGACAGTCTGTTCATTCCACAGACGAGTAAATTTGCCGAGCTTTTCACCTGTTGTTGCAGGTTCGCTGCAGTCTTCTGAGAAAGGAAACTACATAACTCCACCTTCTTGCGCAGTCAATGTCATATTTTTGTGGAGTTTTGTCTCTTTCCCCTGTAAAAGTTTACACAAGGGATGAAGAAACATTAAGAATTCCAGCAGCTCTTGCATGAACTGACAATATCACAGATAAGGAGAGGTAAAGAGAGAACCTGAGACAATAAATGACATCTACAAGTTCTTCGCTATCTTTTCACAATGGTTTCTCAGTTTTCCAGAGTGTGCTTTCAGTTTAATAAATCTCTCTTCCGGTTAGGTGCCATAGTTCAATCAATAAGATGGTTGCCTTGAAGAGGAGGCATAGAAGATGACAGTTCTTCACTATGTATGGATGGATGGATGGATCTACTTGGGCACTCCATCGTGGTACGATGGGCACTGGTCATGCAGGACTATAATAACTTCATCGTGCTCAACATGGATATAGCAATTTGGTCATTCACATTTCACCTTAAATAAAAGCAATAATAATTTCTGCATTTAACAGTCTTAACCAAAAAGAGAAGCAATAGCAATGTGCATTTTCAGAGCACTAGAATTTTTCATGCTGAGTTCATTTCTCCAAATTTATATTTCAAGTATTTCTCATCACAATACTAAAGGAATTTTCCACTCAGATTTTGGGAGAAAGATTTCTGTAAAGCTGTAACCATGACGAATAGATGATTCACCAGCCAGCCAATAAACACGGCCAAGAACTCACACCCATCAATGGCTAGAGCAATTAAACAATGACATGTCTTAACCAACCACTGTCACCTCTTAACCAATTACCATTGTCTGCACTGAATAGGCAATACCTTTGGGAGCACATTAGCTAAGGACATTTAAGTAAACGTCACACCTTAACGTAGAAAAAGCCTGCAAATTTCCTCTCTTTATTACTTGCCTTATTACCCACTTAAGAGAAAGGCTTTGCCAATGGAGGCATCGAGAGAAATTGGTAAAAACTGACTGAAAAAAGAAAACAGCAAAAAAATTGATGTCCCTTAGCCATGTAGCCAAGAAAGCCGTTTGAGCTGTCCTCTATCCAGCCATGCAGCAATAAAGTCAGGAGCTGGGGAGGAGAGGAGCAGCAATTCCAGCAGGCTCTATCAGACACGGCTATCAACCCAAACGAGGAAACGGTTAATCAATCTGCCAGTCATACAGCACAACACAACAGACACACTTCAAAGGTTAATTTTGCATTAAGCTATTGATTTGGTTTCCTGCTCAAAACGGTGGACGGAGTCGAGCAGAAATAATGGAGTTAATCATACAGGAAGTCAATTATTTATTCACAGTAAGTCCACAGATTCAACTCAACCATTCTCTTCGTAGTTCTCTCTCAAAGACCGGCATATTTACTGTTCATCTGTTACTATTTACTTCCTCGTTAATAAACAATACTGCGTAATTCATTACCTTGTAACACATACAAAGCTGAGCTGTAAATAAAACATAACAATAGCAAGAAAGCAAAAAAAATGTAATTGTCAAAAATGTTTTTGTATTTGTTCTCAAACTTTAGGTTGTATCTTTCAGAACATAACAGCACCTTTTACTCCAATAGCTATCCCATCATTCTCTATTCACCAAAGGCAGCTTTCTCCAATATATTCCTTCTAATAAGACAACAAGCATACTGGACTGACTCAACTTCTGCACAAGGCTTAGTCTTCCAAACATTATATTAAATTGGGGATTACGTTTTCTTTGTGCATGAATATCCATCTATTTATTTAATCGAGAAGATAGAAGATTTTATTGGAAAACCACCTTGTAATAAACATGAAAGAGGAAGACAGAGCTATGATTACCCTCAAAAGATGGCCGCCATCAGGCCAATTAAGAACAGGCGAATCCCATTTCATTGGTGAATAAAGCTAGGGTCAACAAGGGACTGGCATATCTAATGAAGCCAATTCTTAAATCGATGCGACCCTTTATTACACTTGTGAGGGTTTATGGTAACTTCCATTAAAAAACAAGTAATATGTCCGATGCCATTAGATTCGTTTGGACAAGCATTCTGTTGGTGGTATCTATACTCCCCAGTGACCAGAAGGATCTCCTAGTCAGTTCAATAATCAGCAATAATAACCCAGAGTCGGTCAAATAGCAGGATCACTGCTCAAAATGCAATTGACTCCATGCGCAGTATATGAACTCAACACTTAGACAGTTATCTCGTCAAGTCTGAGGACGATCTTCCGAATCCCAGGGCAAATTTAATCAGAATTCTCTGCAGACGACCTCACATTCGGCCGTGAGCCCGTGCCAGGCATTTTCCCAATCTAAGCATGAATCTGTGAACTCTGCGCCAAGAAACACGGTGGTGAACAGGCTGACGGTGCCAGCGTAAATAATCATGTTTACAGACGGACTGACCATCACCCAATCTGGCAGATTCACATGTGGGCATGCATATATCTTGTGTTTACCAATATGTCTGAGATCATAATTTATATAGAATATCACACCTAATGTCCCTGGTGGCAGGAGTGATTTGTTGGTCACATGACCTCGGAATTGATGGCTATTTCCAAGATTCACCAAAGTGAAAAACGGGCACAAACATGAACGTACGTCAGATTGATATGATGGTCTGGTTTGATTAGTTCTTACATGTATCACATGTTTACCGACCCACAATTGAATTGTACAAATGAGACATTTGGGGTCATTTAAACTCTTATTTGAAGAGGTGTTAACAGGAACTAATGAAAGACGCAATAGATTCTGATTAGCTAACGTTTCATCGCAAGTAAACTTTAAATTAAGACCCCAAACAAATGGAAAAGTGAATGAAGTCTGGTGTAGGGAAATTATAGTTACCCCGGTAATATCACAACCCCTTGGAGGAATGTTTGTGAGTCAATAACAACTCTGTGAAAAACAAACCTGGCACCACTGTTATGTAATGAGGGCATTGAGATTAGACTGTTTGAGTAATGACTAGATGAGGTGTTGAACACAGCCATACCAAATGTCAAGGTCTGTGGTTTTTAGATGATTACTTTCCCTTCCCTCTCCATTCCCACTTGGGACAGGCTTGATAATTACCCATTGTCCACACTGTTTGTATTCACCCTAAAACCGTTAACTGCATAGGAGGGAATCTGGCAGGTTAACCACTGATTAACTACATTGTACATGCCTCAGTGACAGGGCAGGAAATATTCCGGTGTGATAACTATTTTTAACATTAACACAACTTAATACAGCTAACAACCAATGAAATGTCACTTGGGGAACCTGTCAATAAATCTGAATGAACTGTAACACATAACCAAGCAGAGGTTCAAAATAAAGAGAAGGCAGGGTCCGCAAAGGTAGTCATTGCTCTTTTGCTTGGGTAAACTCAAGCTCTTCTTCAGGTCCATTTCTGGATATCAACTATTTCAGTGATATGAAAATCTAACCATATTTGTATATATGTACGTTTTTGTTCAGTATTCGGTGACATGAGGAGGTACAGGTATGCTATGTTGAGGTGTTTAATTTGTTGAATATACAGACTCTTCAAACTTTTCAAGAGTAACACTGAATTCCAGTTTCAAGATCAGAAACTATACATAACAGATCAGAGCAGCAATGGCTACCATCTACCATACAACGAGTGGATTGTTGTCACCTAAATTTATATTCTTGCGATTTGGTGCCAAACTCTGAAGGTGCTGATTGAGTCTCACACATAGGACTGACACATCCTGTTCCAGCACATGTATCTGTGCTTTACCAAGAAAGTGTCATCCTAAAGATAATTGGATATAAATGTTACATACTTTCTAAATGGCATTAGTATATATACATTGTATAATACTGGCTCTAGGAGCTGTGTCATTATTCAGTCTATCAGATGGGTAGTGAATGAACGTAATCTAGACTTCGACCTCCAAACTTCCTTTTTTGTGGAAGCTGAGTTGGCCGAATGGTCTAGAGTGCTTGCATTTACTACTGACGATTTGGTGCCAAACTCTGAGGGCATGCGTTTGAGTCTAACGTGGGACTGGTCCACCCAGCACTAGTATCTGTGCTTTACAAAGAAATTGTCATCCTATAAATAATTGGATATAAATTTAATTTATATACGCTGACAGGATATTGGATTAGGAGAACAATTATACATTATGGCCTACAATATCCCTTTTATACTTAGATATAAAATTGCAACAGTGATAAATTAAGAGCAGCAGTACACTAATATTGATGGTGGCAAGACTTCACAATATTCCAATTCTTAATTTCATTTTCTCTCTTTTCAGTTTGCAATCCGGTCAAGCGTAGCTGACTTCTAATCTGGGTCAGTGTGCAGAGGATGGTAGCAGAACTATTACCTGGTGGTTTGTACCTGGCTGTGCTCAGTGAAGCAAACTCTCAGATAATGGACAGGAGGAGACCGCATCTGTTATAGTACTGATCTTTTATCCACCATATGGTCACCCACCTGTAACACTGTCCGATGGTCAAAACATTGATTGATTACTCTGTACTGACCACCAGACTACTGCATTAGATTTAACGGTCAAAACAGTGATTTATTACTCTGGACTGATCACCAGACACGGGACTTGGAAATATTCAGATACCTATGACTTGATCTTCAGAGTTTGTTGTGGTAAGCTGAAGCAATAATCTACCTGTGGATTCTACCTTGGACAGATGTGCAACAAAAACCATCACTATTGAATTAGCAGGTAATTATGAAGCTTCTATTGATTCCTGTCAACTTCCCCTCGATTCAAAGCTTTTGTCCATCTTTGCATATTATTGATGAAGTATCAAGTTTAAATATGATTTTTTAACCCAATAATAAATGGGTTTACAGGAAATTGGGTAAGAACTGAGTATATGAGTACAAATGGGCTTCAATATATGCCTGACCTAAAACATAATTTGACCTAGATAAAATAGGTCAAGGTCAGTCAATCTGAATAGGCTTCTATTAATTATCAGTTCCATCATGCCCATATGTACTGCAGTGCAAATTCAAAGAACCCTCGGGATACTGCAATAACTAGAATTTGTCCTTGATAAAATCCGTAAAAGAAAGTCACATTAAAAAGACTTTGATGTTATCCTTCAAAACTTATCGCCAATAATCAAATTAAACATAGATCAAATAGGTCAAGGTCAGTCATCTTCAGTAGGCTTTTGAGCCATTGTTGTATGAATTTAGAAAGCCTGGCTAGAATCCTTGAAGAGATATTGTGTTAACAAGCAAGATGAACAGAAAGATGGATGGACCATGCAGACAATTAATACCCTTCGGTCAAAATTGGCCGAGAGGTAAAAATCAATAGGGCTCTTCTTTGCCATCACAGTCCATATCTTTGAACTGTACTTATAACATAAACATAACAAATTCATGATTACTGATTTTTCAACCAGTGACCTTGACCTTTGACCTCAAAATAGTGTTCCTCTTTGACCCATGCATAAGGTATAACCAAAGTTTGGTACCAATCGATGACATGGAACTGGAGATATCAAATGGACAAGCAAAAGTTAACAGATGGACAGACGGACGAAAAATTGCAATCACATTATATGCCCCTCATCTTGTGACAGGCATACTAAAATAATCTTCATTCATCATAATTGTTGAAGTATGCACATATTCAAATGATGAAAAGACATGATGACAAGACATGATGAAAATTCCCCAAACTCCCCAAACTGCATATATGTACATGTACATTTCGATATCCATACAAATCTACTGTTATCAATTAACTTTTGCACCAGATCATGGACAGGTTAGAGAGCTGAGTACTTCATTTTCCACCCATTTTCAATCCCAGAAGAAGTATGTCACATGTTCCATCTCTGTAAATAGACTTTCACTGAAGCTATTGTGTGCGTGTATGTCAAGAGGTCTTGCCTGATCACACGCCTGATTCACCCTTATTTGGCATGGCGTGCACCTGCCTGGCGTGAGCAAATGCTAGGGGCTAGAGGGTCCCATACAATGGGCGGTGACAGCAATAAATGTTTAACCAAAGCACAGGCTACCTGTTAGCTGAGAAGCCATAAGGAATGGGCATTGTGCCCTATTGCCCCCCACCATTGTCAGGTGTTTAATAGTAAACATAAAGGCCGGAAATACTCTCAACAGTCAACCCCACACAGGACAGGTTGATAAAGTTAGGATATTCACATGGAAAAAATTGATATTCAAAGGATTAATTCTTGGAGCAAAATAAGTAATTCAATAAGTGAAATGAGTACTAAAGACTATATTAAGTGATAATACTCAATCTGATATCAGTGGTAACAAACAATCTGGCCAATGTGGATATAGAGTATAACACACTGGCAATGATCAGCTTGCTCCAGGGCTGGACCAGCTAGTGTACACATAGAGTGAATATATACATGTACATACAATATATTATTTTATATTAATTATGAAATTCCCAAGTGATAAAAATTACGACTTGGAAGACAATTAAGTGACTAACATGAATGATATAAATTTTAAGAGATATTAAAATTAGCAGTCAGTAGTGTCCAAACTGGGCCATGAGATAATCTTTTCAAAATAAGTCAATAGCGATCAAAGATAGAAGACAATCTTTTCAGATAATGTTTTCAAGTAGGTAAGTCATTAGCTATCAAAGATGGAAGATAATCGTTTCAAATCGGTAAGTCAGTAGCGATCAAAGATGGAAGATAATCTTTTCAAATAGGTAAGTCAGTAGCAATGGAAGATAATCTTTTCAAATAGGTAAGTCATCAGCTATCAAAGATGGAAGATAATCTTTTCAAATAGGTAAGTCATCAGCTATAAAAGATGGGAGATAATATTTTCAAATAGGTAAGTCATTAGCTACCAAATATGGAGGATAATCTTTTTTTCAAATAGGTAAGTCAGTGCTATAGCGATCAAAGATGAAAGTTAATCTTTTCAAATAGGTAAGTCAGTAGCGATCAAAGATGGAAGATAATCTTTTCAGATAGGTAAGTCATTAGCTATCAAAGATGAAAGATAATCTTTTCAAATAGGTACGTCAGTGCTAAAGTGATCAAAGATGGAAGTTAATCTTTTCAAATAGGTAAGTCAGTAGCGATCAAAGAGGGACTTAACCTTTTCAAATAGGCTAGTCAGAAGCGATCAAAGATGGAAGATAATCTTATAATTTTCAGATAGATAAACTCCGAGTTACCATAGTGATATATTAACAAATTTATTCAAACCATCAAACTGCTGTAGAGTAAATTCTGATAAAGTAGAGATTTGTTAGGTTAATCCTTTACACACTGTCAGTACACAGAGAAGCAGGCAATGTCCGCACATGCTATCTTCAGTCGTGTACAGTCCCAGATAATTAACAGGTTGGATGTTATGGGGAATTTAATTTCCTCAAGAGACTAACACCCTGTTAGATGTAGGACAGAGAGCCCAGCCACCATACACTAACAGACTGTGCCGTTCATTGTGTTACAAAGCTGGAGTAGCCCTGTTAATTAGATGCCCCCAGGTAAAAAATATCCAGGTAAATCTTGTTTTTTGTTCGTCAGTGAGCACACTTATCCTGGTTTGGCACATTGTTGTTAATCCACCAATCCCCTTGTGCCTGGCTCACGGCTAACAAATGCTATTCCCGCTAGTCAAAGAGATACAATTAAACGTTACCTATGGTATAAGATTAATGGACCAGTGTGATATTCCCCTCCAGAGATCCAGCTTGAGCGAGTGAGCGGGAGATGCCCAGCGACCCTTTCTCCCCCATTATTGTATGAAGATCATGTGATCAGTGGCTCCTGTCTCAGGCCTATTCTCCCCCGGGCCAGGCCGCAGTGATTGTTTGTTACCCCCTGAATACCCCCTCTTCTGGCAACCCTCCTGAACTCGGTGAAGCGAACCCTTCTGGTCAGCCATGAAAAGATGGATTAAATTTACACCCATTGTAGCGGAGCTGGACACAGTAATTGATCTAGTTTTGGCGGTTAGGAGGTGGTAATGTCCCCCCAACTGGGACCAGTCCAGTGAGTGCAGGTGAATGGATAGACAGGATAAGGTGTGTACCACTGGGGGCTCTTACTCGTATACCTGTAGCTTGTAGCTGGATCTTCAAACAATTCGTATCCGTGTGTGAGAACTATTCTACAACATCCTGAGAATTACTTTGTTCAACCAATTAATTACCAGATAAGCTGCTTGCCAACTATGTCCAGACAGTTTCTACCATTTCTTCATAAAGGTAGGTTATCTACTCAGGTGTTGATGCACATGCCAACAGGCTTCCTCGCTGTTTATTTCTATTATCACAAAGTTCTGTATATAGGTTTCAACATCTCAAAAAGGTACTATGTTGACTTTCATACAGTTACGATGTATGGCAAATTCAACTGGTTGGTCATCAATATCTCAGAGTTTTGTCTTAGCTCTACTAGCTAGCTCATTCTCCCATTGTCAGAGTTTTAACCTTGTAACACCCTCTGACTGCACAGTGCAGAAAAATGCGGAGGGCATTCAATCTGTATCAATTTTGATCAACACACACTGTACAGGGAGCATGTATCTTAATCGAGCGAGATGGTAAATGCATTCAGTATATCTGGTAAAAGAATTAAAAAGTTTTGTGCCAAATTGTTACACAATGACACATTGTACGTCTTGTTTAGCTGTTTCATGCTGAGCCCACTCTGTTCTGTTTACAAGCAGATGATGCTGATTGGCCAAGAGCCATGCACATAAAAGTTGTGTGCCGCGATTTCAACCCCAGTGCAATCAGAGGGTATCTCTGACATTAAAAGGTATACAATCTTATGCCATGAGAATGTACTAGCTGTGGATAGGAACTTTAGAGAAAGGAGAAGTCGTGGGTTGAAATCTAGTCTGCCAGCCTGTACAATCTCTCACCAAATTATTGATTTAAATGCTTAAAAATACAGTAACTTTGGATATGTAGAAATCTTCCATCCATATAAAATATGTGCATGACTTTCTCAGTGAAACATTCACAGAACAATTTTTGATGTTTTCTTCAGGGTAAGGATTGCATTAGCACTTAAATAACTCGTCCTACATTAACTAAAGAACAACAGTCTCAGCTAATCGGGTACAAATCCATTTGATGATGGATGGAGTTTTTGGTCCAAAACCATAAACAAAACTACATGGTTTCCATCATCACTTCATCAATTACTAGCACTAAACCCTGGTAATGACAGGTAATAGTGAGTATTAGAGTAATAGACTTAATTAAATCTGATTACAGGTAAGTAAATGATTTATATCTATCAGTGTAAGCTCCAGGGGAGGCCAGTTGTGGGAGAGGTATGATCATTATTTCACAGTCTATAACGAAGGAAAATAAAAGCATAGTCAGTTCTGCCTGCCGGCTCTATCCAATTATCTAATACATCTTTTTTCTTAACGAGTTAACATTTACCTGAAATTAACCTGCCCTAGACTCTTATTTTGAGAAATCTAGGTAATTACTGGCCACTGACAATGTACGTCTAACAATCCAGGTAGGATTGCCGGCTAATTCTCCCTTTATCGATCTCTGTAATTGGCTTTAAATTCCCCAGCCATAAACTGTGTTCCTAATACAGCAGCAATCATTCCCATGTTCACGGGTTTGTAGTAAGCCAGGCATGTCCGCAAAACACATCAGCAGCACTGCACGACTAAAAGTTCTACACACAGCTAATACCTGTACCGGCTACCCTGGCAAATAGCAGAAATAGCTTTCTAAGTTAATGGCCTGAATCAAACATTATAGTTTATCTCTTTTCTTTTTCTCTCTCTCTTGGTACCATTTTGATATCTGGAAAGGCATAAAAGTACCAGTATGGAATGGAGGAAGGTAATTGGATATCCCCACCAAATAGTATTGCGCCGAGTAACCCTATACATTCCATTAAGCACTGCACATTTATGGATTACAAGAAAAAAAATTACAAAGCGATGTTAAGAGCCCTCGACATGACTGCCGCTTTAGACCAATCAATGACGGATCAATGAGATATCAATAGAAACGAGATTGACCAGCTTGTGAAATCATCAAATGAAATTGATCTCGAGCCCCGGCTAATTTACTTATCCCTCTCGATCGCGTACTTCCCCCAGTATAAGGTCCGTTACAGGTGAGCGGGTCGAAGGGTTAATAGGTGTAAGACTGATGACATTGTGCTAACTGACCCCCTCCCAATCAGTCGTTATTCCGTGAGTCCCACAAGCCACTGTCAGGCATATTATACATTGTCCATATAAATACAGAGCATACGCCCATATTAAATCACTTTAATCCCTGGATAACACAGTGAATTCTCATACATTTAAATATGCTGGACTATTATTCATCTCTGATCATCCATCACCCCTAGGTTATATAAAGTGGGAGGGAAGAGGGTTAATTACATAGGTGGGAGGGTTAATCCAACCATGTACATCTATTGAGGCATTCGGTAGGAATGGATCTATATGTAATTGCAGACCATGCAGTTCAGGTTCGCAGTGAGATTGCATTCATTTGAAAAACATACCAGTCACTTTTCAATGGTATTATTAGACCCAAAATGTGGAGCAATTATGTGAGTTTGAAAAGTACCAAGGTCACAATTTTGTAAACCTATACAATTATGTAAGAAATGTGGGAAATTTGACAAACAAGAAGAACTTTATCCCAACAACTTCTCAGAGCAAAGTGTTCCTCATAATATTTTTGACCGTGCAATATACATTATGCACCAGCATGTACAAATGGACAGGTGCATAATACCATTGACTGGGAGACTTGTTCAATATTACTGTCCTCCATTTACCTTTACCACCATTATTGTTTCAGGTTGTCCATCAGTCCATCATATATGGATTTGACCTAAATGCATTTCACCTGAGGCCCTCACCATAGCTATCATGTCAGGCATGGACATTCAGCGTTACTGGGGTATTAATTTACCATCATATTCAGTGTTACCTGGGGATTATTATTATCCCCATCAAAAATGATCTCCAGTAAGAGCATTAGTGAGACACTTCATCATCAATTTACCGAGTCCGACCCTTTAACAGAAATCCAATATGTCACACAGTCATGCTATCTCTCTGGCAAAACGAAAAGCAAATAATAGCGTCTGTATGCTTTATTTTAGTGAGAGAATCATGTACACATAATTACAGATATGGAGTAAGATGATTGGATAACAATGTTGATCGCATGTGGACAAACATGTAAGAGAATTAATTTCCTCCACCATTGCCAACCACCATATACTGATTGTCATATAGCCTTAATGAATCACATTCATTTACCTATATGATAATTCATAACTATATGAGAAATTATCTCCCTCCACCAGAACCCATTTAAAAGCTGCATAATAATCACTTTGCCTTCTTCATAATCCATTTGCCTTTACATGTATATGATAATCCATTTGCCTTTATGATACTTCATTTACATGCATGAAAAAATCCATTTGCCTTTATGATAATCCATTTGCCTTCATGATAATCCATTTGCCTTTATGATAATCCATTTGCCTTCACAATAATCCATTTGCCTTCATGATAATCCATTTGCCTTCATGAAAATCCATTTGCCTTCATGATAATCCATTTGTCTTTATGATAATCCATTTGCCTTCATGATAATCCATTTGCCTTCATGATAATCCATTTGTCTTTATGATAATTTGTTTGCCTCAGATAATTTATTTACCTTCATGGTAATCCATTTGTGTCTATGATAATCCAATTGCCTCAGATAATCCATTTACCTTCATGATAAACCATTTGCCTCTATGATAATTAATTTGTCTTCATCATAACTCATTTAGCTCACTGAGAACCCATCAGACTGTATGAAACCTCATCTACCACTATGAGAATTCAACTGTTTGTAGGAGTATCCAATTACATGATGGTATATAGTTCATGAAAGAGGAAATACAGCTTTCCAACGTGACTTCACGTTAGCATATGGAACAATGGCCAACCACTTCCCCATTTGCTACTATTGGAAATCCCGTAAATTCATGTCACTTCGTCTTACATGCACTATATGCCTTCACACCAATCCATCTACCTCCATGATAAGTATGTACCCATTTGCCTATGGTGCTCCATCTGCCATTAGGATAATCTGTTTGTCTATATGTGAACCTGTTTGCCTTTAGATAACCCCTTGGGGTTTTTTTATGGGAATGCATTTGCTTTCCATTAATGCATTTGCCTTTATGATAATCTCTTTGCCTGTAATAATCCATTTGCCTTCATGGTATTCCATTTGCACCTCTATTATAATCCATAAATTTGTCTCATTAAAGGACTTTATATGCAGCACACAAGTCATGTTCAAAATATTACAGCATGCAATTAATAGAAAGTTCAATTTCAACTTGTTTTTTACCATACTTCTTCTCATCCAATTCCCCCAAATCTCCCCAGTCAGAAACACATGAGTAGGTACCTGGAAAAATCAAGAATATGTCAAGGTTTGAAAACACGTTTTGCACGAGTCTGAATTTGCATACAAGTGGTGAAATGTAATTACAGTGGTTTGATAAAGAGAACTTAATAACAGAATGAATAAATATTACAAGCTGATGTTAAAAAACTTCAAGCCTGAAACAACATATGAATTCATACATTTACACAGTCCATGTGTGCAATAAAATGGACTCAAAAGAAGAGAAATAAAGTCATATTAGACCCGCTAAACAGAAGAATTTTGCCCACAGCTATCAGTTCAGACAATGAGGCATGAAATGAAAGTTTTGATCCATCGTGTCAACACTGAAATCCTCCTTCCCTGTTGAGAACAAGTAGCAGGTGTTCTTGTATTATTCACTGATTCAAACAGAAAGATGAAGTCAATGAGAGCTTTGTAAATGTATACAATGATGACTAAGATGTACATAATACATGTACATGTATATAATATTTCAAACAAGTTTTCAGTTTTCCATCTTCTGAAAAATTCAAGGTGAAAAACAAGTGAGAAAAAATAATCAAGTTCCAGGAGAGGATAAAATTCTCAGAAATATACATGAGAATGTAAAAAATGTATCATTGGGCCTTGCCAATGTAAATACATGTGGATCCAAACAGGCACATGTAATAAATTACAAGTCATTGAATGGCCAACTTTGTTAGCTTGTTTACATTTGATAATTCCATGCCATTCTGACTGTCAATCTGATGTACATCTAAGACAATCTTCTCCTCAACAATAAATAAAACAAAACATGAAATGCCAAAGGCCCAAAAATCAATTTTCCACTAACTTCAACAGTATCTGGAAACAACGTTGCCATAATTCACCCAACACATGCACTTCATTGTGTGCACTTCTTTTTCAAAGCCAATCTAATAAGTACTTCTATATGTTATGGAATTTCCTTCTTTTATTGAATGACTTCACATGTGCAAAAGTGGTGTTGTTGTTTTTTTTTGTTTTTTTTTTACATGAATTCTTCTTCCTTGAGATTACATCATCACAGGTGGACTATATTTGTAAATGTATATTCATGTAGGTTTAGAATATCCTGCAGAGAGCACATCCTGCGATGCTCCGTAGCGTGCCAACACGTGCGACTTCAACACCTTGGATTGATGTTTCGCCAGCACAAATTTCAACAAATATGCCGCAATGCACACTAGCTGTATGAAATCAAGTGCTTGGTGGACACTGGAGGTGACGAAGTCATCTCTGTGAGTAAATACAGGCGGAAGTTTGTCGCGCATACATCACAAACAAACAGGCGAATAAACAAACAAGGCGGACATAGGCACAGGCCAAGATATCATGCTGGCCAATATTGAAAACAGATTCCACAGACATATTGGCTCGACATGTTGGCTTTAGTGTGAATGAAAAATAAAATTCAGACTGAGTGCGACTTATCATTTATCATTTTAGCTATTTATCAATCTTTTTTCTGCTTCTCCTCCCCACAACTTATATTTGGAGAAATCTTCATAAGTTTCTCTCTTTGCAATACATACAGAAACACTAAGTATATTTACAGAATATTCAAAAGGCTGAGCATTATTATTCCCCCGCTCCCCTCCCCATCACCTTCTTTATGAATCCCAATGCTGTGACGAAAGGAGAGAACAGGGCCAGAAAAGCTTTCAAGATTGATATTTCATTGCTTTGAACAACATCGCCTCACTGATCTAGCCGTTCTTCCAAACCCGAACATAATCTGGGACTGAGGCGCCAGCCTTAAGGCATCCCCAGACTGGATAATCTTCCAGATATAATCTGGGTCAGCTTGCCTTATAAGGAAAAGGACACACAAACTTCGCAGCAGAAGCCACATTCGACAAGGGTTTTCTTCTAGACCACTGGTTTCTTTGATACGGGAAAACAATGGTGGCACCTTAGGGCATGTATTCAGTTAATTCCTCTGATGAGATTGTGATAGGACTTGTATAATCCCCTCAATGCAGTCTTCAATCTCAGAGGAAGTAGCGTGTCGAGAGGAGAGCTCGCGTGAGCAGGTTTCTTTCCCTCGCACCCCACAGAGTATTCTCCTGTTAATTAATTCATCTTCAATTCACAATTACATAGCTATAGTTCATATGAAGCAGACCCGGATGCGTGTGAAGGATATTAACCATATAAAGAACATTTAAATTGGATAGAAAATTGAATTACCTCTCTTAATTTACTGACAACATGAAATAAGTCATAATTCGGCATATTTATCATTTGATAGTCCTGAGGCATATACTAGAGTATAATTAGTTGCCAGAGCCTTGACAAAACCAAAATTTACAATAATTATGCAGCTAAATGCAATTATCAGAAAGTAAGTATCAGGAACAGCATGTAGAATGTAATAAATATTCAAACCATCCAGATTTTAGTCAATTCTGAGCCGGTCAAGCAATCTGGAAATATATTTATCTCAGGAGCGACAGGTGGTCTCTAACCTAAATGATCCGTTATCATGACAAAAACAATACTGTTCAGACACTAATGGACAAATGCCATGACAATTCAACATCTCATCTACAACGGTATATTGACCTTTGGGAGTACTGTACTTAGCACAACTTCTCATAACCTTTTATCTATTACAAGTATCTACATCAGTATACATATTCAATCAGGAAATGACATTTTAATTGAAAATCTTCGTCCAAATACAGGTAAATGACTCTCAGGTATCATACTATATAATAGTAAATAGCAGCAATATTCTATCACATGACTCAATGTTAAACATCCACGCAATCTCTTCCCTTAATTCGCATACTTTGTTAACCTTCTCTTGATGATTTTTTCCTACAATGCAGATGTTGGGATGAGTCTCGTGTTTGTTTAGCTCAGACTAAGATAGGATCCCTTTGTACACACGTTCTTGCCAACTTTAGTTTGGCAGGAAAATATTTATTAAAAAACATTTTTTTCTTAATATATTTAGGATGAATAGGCACATTTTATTTAGCTTTATCAAAAATAATATTGGAAGTGACTCTATTGTCTTGAGGGACAATTCCATAGAAGGACATAAAAGATAAAAACCCACATCCAAACAACTGGTCATTGTACACCCACATATGTTAGCAGCAAAAGTTACAAACTTTACAAAGACAAGGGGCTGAAAAACATCCTTTCAGTTTCACATAGTTAAAGTTTAGCCTAATCCGGAAAGAGCATGAGAACTTCTGGTAAGCACTAAAGGACCTCACACTCAATTTTAGTAATTAAATATTCTATTTTTCTAGAAAATTAACTTTCTAATGCATCTATCTATGGATCTATATAGAGGATCTATCAGTTCATGTAGAAAATTTAAACAGAATAGTTTTTCAAACAACTATTCTGGAATAGCTTATCAATATATTATTCAAATTAATTGCAGATGCCTTTCGTACATTGAAATCGAGAAGACTGCTTCTGAGAAGCAGCTTTTCATACCTCTAACCTTAAAGAGTGGCAGTTATTCAGGGGGAGATCAGAGTTCCAGGAAGGCTGTAGATGTAGATATTTTCCTGGCTAAAATTTCATCGATTACCAGAATGGAACAAACAAATTATTCAGGTGTAATAACTAAGCAATGATGATATGTTCCTGGGCAGGCAGACAGACAAATGTAACATGATAGGAAACAAAGCATCGAATGGAATATCTCAAGTTAACAGAATACTTTTTTTTCCTGAAACTCATGGAGAACTATGAATTAATTTCTTTTTACAGTGAATTAAGTTCAAAGATTTGATTTACTGATACCCAATATCTACAATCTCATCTCTTACTTTTTACAGTCATTCAACCCTTACATACTGTTGAATATGATACTGGCTTGAAAAACTTAGCTCCAACACAGTGCTTCTCTCACAAATTACTGGGTAATGATTCTGATAGGTAAGCACAGGTCATCATAAATGAGATAGTGATCAGTAAACAAGCTGTAGCTGTTGCGATTATTTTCATTTAATTAATTTCTCGTGCACCTATGTGTTGTTAAGCCGATATGATCTATATTATGCTAATTGGTGGCAGGTGTAGGGTGAACTATCACAAAGCAGATCATACGTTAACAAATTTCACCCCTATGAGTAATGTGCTTTGATAGAGGAATGTATACTTGTTTGTGGATGCCATCATATTATACATGTACGTGACCCAATACCTCAGAGTTACTGCTACAGGTAAGTCCTAATGATCTCATATGTAATTATCTCACCTGTGACATTCACTTTATCAATTAATCCATTTGTTCACTAAATTTTGTAATAATCCCATAACTTCAGATATACAAATGAAAGTTTCAGTCTGAAAAAGTACTCAATATAATTATCTAGTTCTAGCTATTCTTGATAGTTCAACAAAATGTCTGCATGCCAACACGGTAGTTGGTCGTATAGTTTTTGATTTATTTCAATTGAATCTTGGAAACAAGTAGTAAGTTACATGTACATATCATGGATGGAGAACTGTACTACAGTGAAACCTGTGAATACCAACACCTGGATAAACTCACCAACCTCTATATACTGACATTATTCTGGGTCCCAATACTTCAAGTGAAGGTATTTTGAAACTTGATAAATCAGAACCCTGTCAAAACCAACACCATAATCTGGTATCAAGCATGGTTGGTATATATACACAGGTTATAACCAACACCATAATCTGGTATCAAGCATGGTCGGTATATATACACAGGTTATAACCAACACCACAATCTGGTATCAAGCATGGTCGGTATATATACACAGGTTATAACCAACACCATAATCTGGTATGAAGCATGGTCGGTATACACAGGTTATAACTGACACTATAATCTGGTATCAAGCATGGTCGGTATACACAGGTTATAACCAACACCATAATCTGGTATCAAGCATGGTCGGTATACACAGGTTATAACCAACACTATAATCTGGTATCAAGCATGGTCGGTATACACAGGTTATAACCAACACTATAATCTGGTATCAAGCATGGTCGGTATACACAGGTTATAACCAACACCATAATCTGGTATCAAGCATGGTCGGTATACACAGGTTATAACTGACACTATAATCTGGTATCAAGCATGGTCAGTATACACAGGTTATAACCAACACCATAATCTGGTATCAAGCATGGTCGGTATACACAGGTTATAACTGACACTATAATCTGGTATCAAACATGGTCGGTATACACAGGTTATAACCAACACCATAATCTGGTATCAAGCATGGTCGGTATACACAGGTTATAACTGACACTATAATCTGGTATCAAGCATGGTCGGTATACACAGGTTATAACCAACACCATAATCTGGTATCAAGCATGGTCGGTATATATACACAGGTTATAACCAACACCATAATCTGGTATGAAGCATGGTCGGTATACACAGGTTATAACTGACACTATAATCTGGTATCAAGCATGGTCGGTATACACAGGTTATAACCAACACCATAATCTGGTATCAAGCATGGTCGGTATACACAGGTTATAACCAACACTATAATCTGGTATCACATGGTCGGTATACAGGTTATAACCAACACTGGGTATCAAGCATATCGGTATACACAGGTTAACCAACACCATAATCTGGTATCGCATGGTGGTATACACAGGTTATAACTGACACTATAATCTGGTATCAAGCATGGTCGGTATACACAGGTTATAACCAACACCATAATCTGGTATCAAGCATGGTCGGTATACACAGGTTATAACAGACACTATAATCTGGTATCAAGCATGGTCGGTATACACAGGTTATAACTGACACCATAATCTGGTATCAAACATGGTCGGTATACACAGGTTATAACCAACACCATAATCTGGTATCAAGCATGGTCGGTATACACAGGTTATAACTGACACTATAATCTGGTATCAAGCATGGGCGGTATACACAGGTTATAACCAACACCATAATCTGGTATCAAGCATGGTCGGTATATATACACAGGTTATAACCAACACCATAATCTGGTATCAAGCATGGTCGGTATATATACACAGGTTATAACCAACACCATAATCTGGTATCAAGCATGGTCGGTATATATACACAGGTTATAACCAACACCATAATCTGGTATCAAGCATGGTCGGTATACACAGGTTATAACCAACACTATAATCTGGTATCAAGCATGGTCGGTATATATACACAGGTTATAACCAACACTATAATCTGGTATGAAGCATGGTCGGTATATATACACAGGTTATAACCAACACCATAATCTGGTATCAAGCATGGTCGGTATATATACACAGGTTAACTGACACTATAATCTGGTATCAAGCATGGTCGGTATATATACACAGGTTATAACCAACACCATAATCTGGTATGAAGCATGGTCCGTCGGTATACACACACTATTCTTCAGAACAAAGAGTTGATACTATTCTTCAATAGAAACCATGCACATGTATGGGTTACAGACAAAAAGAAAACATAGCAAACAGTAGTCTGTATGATGAAACAGTCTTCTGTCAGAAATTAAATTATTTCCTATACATGTAATTGTCAGCTAATGGAAACATTGCAACGAATTGGGGTGTCATATGTTACCCGACATTAAATCCATATCACTTTGGACATTTCTACTTTGGAAAAAGGTGCCCTCTAGCTACCCGATCAAACAATAAATAACACTATTCCAAAATTTAGCTAATTGCAATTAACTTTTATTCATTTATCTCTGAAAATGACAAAGAAAGAGTTTCATGTATATAATCAATGCAGTGTAAGGTCAGAGGTGAAATTAGAGTGTGATAATGTTATTGTCTCACAATTAATGTCAGTCCACCACTGGTTTTTGTTTTGTGCATGGAGTGTTAACCTCAAAAGTGGTTCCAAGCTGTTCCAAGGTGAACCTCATTAAAAATTAATTGATCTTAATCTAATATAATGTTTGGGAGATTTTAAATTCCCTCATAAGTTGAACCTCATTGGATTAAGAGAGTTGAGAGTGTGCCATAGTTCTCCAGGACATAACAGGTGGCTTATGAGAGAGAAGTAAAGAAAAGTGTGGTACACCTGAAATTACAGGTAAGGCACAGGTAAGAGAGGATCCATTCTGATCCTTATCTCTCTAATGTTAAGCCACAGACCAGCTTAGCACAAAAGGGGCCCTGGGTGGAAAACCTATAGTTAAGCTTGTAATGTCCAGTGATAAGATCACAGTGCCTTCTGTCTGAAGTTTGTCAAAAAACCTGCGCACAAATAGAGAATTGGTTCACTTTCATGGAACGATACAAAAGTATCAGCATATAAAAAAAGAAGCATAGAAAAGAGTAAGCTCCTTATAGAGTGAAATAAGAAAAGCAAAGGAAATGTCACATAGATAGATCATGTCCGGGGCTGGGTGAAGGAATAAGTGACAGTGATTCTCTGAGGGACTGGCTAGAAGGTCATCCACAAAGGTACACTACTGTCTATTCAAGTCTTTATTGTACCTCAAGGCTGGAGGGGATCACAGACAGGGACACACACGACAAGGTAAGTTCAGTTACTACTATCTTAGCTCATCTTAACTCATATCTTATAGACTCACTTTCACATTTCCAATATGTCGTGTGCTGGTATGTGTGCATTAATCTTTCCAAAATTGAGCAATACAAACATTAATGAGGAGATGAGCTAGCAGTTTTAGGGTTACAGGGAGATATTAGCTGTACTTTTTACCTCCATTCACCCAGTTAATTTCTGCATTGGGAATTTCATCACGTTCATTTCAGAAGAAAATTCATTCCAAAGTCAGAATTACACTTCACTACCCATGAAATCACTATCATATAACTCGATTTAAAAAACACTCAAGATCCCTTTAATCTGGCAGAAAATTGCTCTGTGAGAAAAGACTGAAATGCAGACTGGATATCTGGCAACCCTTGAGCCATGCATGAGATACCCCTAATCCAATGGCGGGCCGATTTATGCAGCTACATGGACAGGCTGATCAATGCATTCCAAAACATGTCGGACAAATTGGAAACACAATATTACTGAATTGTGCAACCAACATGATTATTCGACAATCTCTCCAAAAAAAATGCTGGATTATGACCAGAGCAGTACACACTGTTGAAACTAACAACTGCGTGATTTGGAAAATTGAATCGAAAAATATTTCAACCATTATGATAAAGTCAGAATGTACATATACATAGACACACAAAGTGCAGTGAACATGTAAGTGGACAATGTAAACCTCCTCACATCACAATAATCACAATATAAGGGAGTGGGATTCTCAGAGCAGTGAAATTTCACCCATCATCTCAACATTATCTGTACAAGTTTATTTTGGAATTTCATGAAAATCCAACAAAAACTTAAATTCACAGAAACGAATTTCGCAATGACAAATTTGCATGTTGCAAGCCCAAGGTCATTGTGCTTTGAAATAACATGCGAGGTATTAGACATTTTCTTTGATTCTGAATAGATTTTCTTGAAATTTCAGAATAAAAAGGCACAAATTACATATAGATACTGTGAGGAATTTCACTTCTTGGAGAAAAAATGGCTCCGATTTACTGTCGAAAAATCCCATTCCCTCATAATAGAGGAACACGGGTCTCACAGAGAACAAGAGATTTGGCTGATCTGTTAGCCTCCAGCAGAAATTCAACTGGGGGTCAGATAACATGGAGGTAGATTGGACGGGACACAATTTTTGCTTTGAAAAAAAGAACTAAGTATGAGAAAATTACCAAACTTTCAGATGCAGAAGATATCTTTGCTCCCCAAAATATATGTTAGAATGGTAATTGAGTTGTACTTTTTTATGATAAATCTCATTAACTTCAATGTTAATTGTAGACTTTTCAGAGGGGGGAACAGTGGGGGACTGACGTCATCACGTGTTCCAGAATGTGAGACAGACAGTAGTACAGTCAGTCACTTAGTGCAGGTTAGATTCTGCTGATATTGTATGGTCATATACAGGCCCCTACATTAATCTCAACTCTCCCATAGTGCATGTACCCTTCACATAAACTATCAAGATGTTATCTTTTGACAAATGATACAAGCTATCATCAGTTGCCATCTGTGATTGCTGTCAATTTATCATTTCTTTTTATATGTTTGAGAGATTGTCTGTTTGCAAGTTTCTTCCCCAAATTGAATCAGAATCTTACTAAGGGCACATATTGCCATTCAGTTCTATTATCGTCTATATCGTTACTCCTGCCAATAATGATCAAATCTGGATGTTAGCTAGTAAAAGTTGTTTTTCTGTCCCCAACAGATTAATATGAACTGGAGATAATAGAATATAGTCTTATAATGGCAGTAAGTTAGAGGAACATCACAAGAATAAACAGTGCCCTAATACCCAGTCCTTAGTCTGGTGAAACCATCTGTTTCTGAAATTAGATATATTTTATTGCCATCCTAACACACAGACACATAACCAGTTGATATACTGTTAAGTAAGCTGAGCTGCAATTTGTCCAGATGACAAACGAGCAGTTGTGGAATTTATGAGTGGCCCTATCACTCAGGTCATGCTCCAGTGACCGTAGATCTCATCGCATATCAACTCATATTCTAGGGGGAAACTATTCGCCTTATGAATCCCAGCTTCAAGACATGCTTCAATTGATCGCTGG
Source organism: Hanleya hanleyi (assembly GCA_036873755.1). Taxonomy (NCBI): domain Eukaryota; kingdom Metazoa; phylum Mollusca; class Polyplacophora; order Lepidopleurida; family Hanleyidae; genus Hanleya; species Hanleya hanleyi. Next base: position 28,641 of record JAVTVY010008046.1, read on the forward strand.
CTGAGCGCAAGAAGATAACTCTATGACAAATCTGAACCCGAGCTCACAGCTTGGGGTAATTAATGCCCCAAGAGAAGATTCCGTCATGGCTGTACCCACATACAGAGGGTTGTTAGCCGTGGGCAGAATTATGTAACAGAATGTTTGAATCCTATAATGATATTACATCATCATTATCCATGCTCCTATGAGTGCATGCTGCACTTGATTCTTGAATCTGTTTCCTTTACAATCCGATTGCGTAATTGTATTGAATCTCGTTACTATAGACCTCCAGGCTAAATGTCATATTGATCTTAAAGTGTTCAAGCCCATATCCCAATGCACTGATTTTCATCCGGGACTTTTTTTTTCTCCTAGACTCAAGAACCCCCGAAATTAGATAAAATGCAATGAATCTCTACACATCATCATGTATGAAGTTTACAGAAATGTGTTTCTCAGATTTAACTTAATTCTTTTATACAATCTTTAGGGTTACCCTAACTCTAACCCTATCTTCATAGTATGATTAGACACAATGTCCGTTTCACAATTTATCTGTTTGAGGCAGGTAAACGCAAATATTTACTTATTACTGAGTGTGTTCTTCTACTTAAATATTTCAAACAGTACAAATCCTAGTAATTGTTTTTACACCTGTTCTTTGTATTATCTCCTTGAATTTCAAAGGTTTCGTGTAATCTTCCCATCACTGTGTGTTCCTCATCTTAACAACAGTTTACTCAGGTAATTCTATCAGTAAACACACTATAATAACATTCCAGCTCTTGTTTTAATTATAGGCAAGATAAAATAATACTACAGCAAGATGAAATAAATCATTTACTCAAACTTTTAAGTTTAAAGCTAACACTAGTGATCTAAGCTAGCCTTTGTTCTCAATACATACGAGCTTTAATCAGTAAAGCAAATATAGACACAGCATCTTGGAACCACCAAGCAATGTGATCATGAATCCTGTCCCAAGAACTCAACGATATTCAACAGCCAGTGTGTGTAAGCAAACCTGGTTCATATACAATATTGAATTAAATATTAAAATTGAGGAATTTCTAAATCTGTCAACATTACTCAACAAGCATCTCATCCAAATACTGTACCCCACCACACAGCCCTTATCCACCCTGTCAAATTCTACATTCACATAAGCATGCATACTATTAGAGGGCTGTCAGAATATTTCCTATTTCCGGAGAGTCCATGGGTCAATGTTTTGAGAGCACACATCAGATTAAATCATCCCTCTAACGGACTAACATGCCATCCAGCTGAGGGTGGCTCTCCTTCACCTCTGACTTTGGACAGGTAAATAGAGGTAAACATGTGATTAAGAGACACAGGCATGTCCGGGAGATTTCTAACTTGAACAGCTATTCCACTGTGATAGGGGAGCACACACATGGTGACCAGGTCCACCAAAACATTGCATAAAGGGGCAGAAATATTTACTGTACCTTAATACTGTAAAATTTACACTGCTATCTACCGGGACCTTATCAGTATTGGGAGCTTATCAGGGATTTTCACCCTGCTTCTAATGAGGGAAATATTTGTGACAAAAGACAGCCTTGATGTGCCTGCCTGTATTTCTCACCTGTAGCTTATAGTGGACAGTGATAAGACAAGAGCACCTGGCTTATGGGAGATTAGTTGAACATTTAAGTAGATTCCTTGTACAAACCACTCAGATAAGCTTTCAACTGGTCAGTCTGGAGTGACATCTCTCACAGGTAAGTTTATTAATTAGTTTAACATTTAACAGGATTTCCTCTGGACCTCTTCAGATAGATGACAGGTGAGTTGATCTATCAATGTGTCTGCTCGAATGCAAGACCTTGTTCTTCACAGATCAACACCATTTGGAATTCTAAAATTATTTCAGAATGTGTTCACTGAAGCTAGTCTACTGTACATGTATATCACAGTTTATGAGAAAAATAACGAAAAAACCTTCTCAACTTTCTACATCATTATATTCCGACTGCAGTTTCGAACGTAATGTTCTTTTCAAGGAATGGTTTATGTATACAGCAAAGTGAAACTGATGATATAGATCATGGATATAGTGGGAACTGTGCATGGCCAGTCTCTTCTAGGTAATCATTACAGAGTGTGACATACATGTATGTGTCCATTCAACAGTAACAGTCCTCTAGCTAAAATCTACAACACCAAATATTAAGATCATTTGTAATTTTGAGGGGCAGATGTGAAACAAGACCGGACTAGTTGCATGGGTCTAGTAAACTAGTTTATTTTTTTTTCTTCATACATCATAGGACCATAAGTAATAGAATATGAGCTAGTGAGTAAGACTAACGCCAGTTTTATCAAGCCAGTCCTTGATCCATCCACTTCCTGCTAAGCGTCAAGCATGGAAGACACAAGTTCTATTTTAAAAATCTTTGGGTATGACTCGAGCCGAGATTGAACATGGGATCTGCCGCTTATAATCAATAAAGAGGTGAATAATACAACACAATAGAGAAAGTAATTTCTCTTGTTATATTGAATTGACTCAAATGTTTTCATTTAGTCTTAGTGTAATGTTACTACAGAAGTAACATAGCAATAACTTTCCTTTCTCAAAACTAAACTTAGTTTTTATCTTAGTATTTCAACACCGTAAAATCAAAATGCAATTTTGAGATGGAGAATGAAGCCGTTTCCTTTATCCTGTCTACTTCACCTTAATGGATTTATTGTGATACTATATAGTAATTAGGAATTGACAATAATTGTTCTATATCCATTTTATTACTTATGAAAAGAAATATTGCAATCAGATTTTCTTTCCCAAATCCACTTGAACACTTTTGTAACAATCAGATAGTCCTTGCAAAGCAAGAGCCTTAGTAAGGTTCAAGGTAATGTAGGAGTATTTCCTCTTATAGACCTGTCTGTTATAGAGATACCAGTAGATTGGGTAATATTATCAAAGTTCTTTCTATCATAATAGACCATTAGGCAAGGGTGGAGTCAAGGGGCAATTTGAGTGAGAGTCTATTGAAAAGAAGAATAACAAGGTTAACAGCAACAGGAAATGGAGGAAGTTTTAAGGCACACAAAGGATAAGAAAAAGTGTCAAGGGGCAGACTTGCTCAAGGCATGCCTCATCTTCTCAACAATCAACTGTCACAAATGTGCTAAACTTTAATATTTATTGCTCATAGTGGAGAGAGAGAAAAACTCTGGGTTAAATGTGGTCAAATCTACTGCTCGTTGTCAGTGTGATTGTTTTCTGAAGTCAAATTGCCATTTTTCTTGAAGTGTAGCAAAATGCCAAACCGAGTCTTTGAAAATGTGTAGACCGATTACCTCCCCTGTATGTTTATACAGTAGACACGTTACGACCAGCATCATCGGCTCAACGTGTCTGAATCTAGACTCATTCTCCACATTGTGGAATGTATCTGATCTGAATAAACGCTAACAGACCTGGAGAATAAACAATCATGAACCAATGAACTATGACCTCAACCAATCATGAACCAATGAACTATGACCTCAACCAATCATGAACCAATGAACTATGACCTCAACCAATCAGGCTACTAAAATTATCAGCCAATATAATTTGAATTTGAATTACATGTAAGTCCATATCGACAGTGAAATGAATACTGGTTGATACCTGTCTACTGTATGGATCTACAGGGGAGACAACAGTTTAGAAAAGGTGGTTCATTGATAAAGCTGTTTTCAGTTCCTTATTTTTCTACACAAGCCCTGATTTAGGACAATGATATAGTTTGAATCCTAGTATGTTATATCCCTAACATGGAACACTTTTATTCTCATAGACTACTTCAACATCCAACAGTCTCTTCTGATACTAAAAACCAATTTACAGACCCATTCAGGATTGGAAACAGTCGTCTTGATCAGGGGAGTTAACTTTAGGGAAGATTATGCAGAAAACGGGTAAATGAGAATGGTTTATAGCATGCTGACCATGCAGTAACATGAAAGTTCTTTTTTTGGTCTAAAGTGATAAAAAAAATTCTTCCACCAATATATAGCAATTCAGGCTTATACATAATATATACCATACAACGATGACAATATTTTATAGAGAACCCATGGCCGGACTAGTCGTTACTTATTCATTGTGTTTTCTGGATGTCTGCTGGTTCATCTGTTAGTGACTACCTCTTACCCAGACAACAAACACCCACTAAATTTCCCACAACATAAATATTTTACAACCTCCTTTGAACAAAATCCGATGATTCTCTGTGTGTTACAAGAATTCTGTACTTTCTAATAGCCTATGCATCAAGATACTTAACTGCTATGAGCAGCTTTTGCTTCATATGTAAACAACTGTGCTTTTGATCATTTTTTTTTTTGAGTATGTACTGCACATGGTTTAGATTTGTGTATTTCTATTAGAATCTGCAGCCCATAAAATGACTTTTTCTTTCTTATTTTTTGTCATATTAATACTGAATCTGATTTTGTTGCAAGTAAAACCTGAAGAGTTATGAAATTGATTTGATCAGTTTCTTGACTGGGTCTATTACTCAGGAAGTGTATGGACAATAACTGCACTGGATGTTTGACCAAGACAAAATATAGCGCAGCACTGTTATCAAACAGAAACTATAGAATCCTATTGTTAGTCAAAGGTGGACAGGTTAAGTGGGTGGGCAATAGGAAGTTCCTGTGTTTATGTCATAGCAGAATAATCTCCTCCATATATATAAGGGTGGCAGAAGTAAGCTATCAGATCTATACCTACTTAACACTGACCCAGGGGGCCATACTTCTAATCTCACCTATTCATAAGCAATCAAGTCCTGATAGGGCACAATACCAGCAGCAATTGGTCAAGTACATACCAATAATAACAGGCGGACAATATCACAGTAGGACCAGCCTTGTGCAACCTAATGGTATCTAGTCAATGGTTGAGATAAGTCCATCTGCTCAAGGAGCCGAGTTTGGGATTACCTGCTGTGGTAGGGAAAACACACTTTGGGTTTAATAGTCTCAGCTAATCTGATACACCTGGGGGATATATGATATAACATTTAAAGGAGGGTCAAAAAATGCCATTAACTTCCTGCAACTTTTCAGTAATATATTTGAAGTTCAACAATATGCAAAAATTTAGTTTGACAACAAATTTGAAAATCTCAAACGTGACATTTAAAGTAGGTTGTCAAACTTTCAGATGAGACATTATGGTTATTATCTTGTGACCTCATTTACTAGCAATACGGAATACAATAGAAAGTGTCAGCCTAAAAATAATTGGATATAAATATGGAATATGGAATTGGCAAAAAGCTCCGAAGTCTTCCAAAGCAGATTACTGTTAACATTTTGAAGACATAATCTTCATTAACACTCAGATACCCCAAGTCAAAGAACGAGCAGATGTGTAATCTGAGTTCCTCAAACCCTGTAACATGCTCTCACTTACTATTATACTGTAAATGACATATCTCAATGTCATATACCCAAAACCAACATCCTACCAGATCATGTCTGTTTATCCCAAGCCTGTAATTTCAGATTTAATCTCTCAAATAAACACCTAATAATTGCTATAATGTTCACAGACAGATGATAATATTATGTTATAATTTGTTTCTTGTTTATCATACCTGAAGATTATATTGATCACGCAATATGATAACAGATTCTCTGGGAAATATTTGTTCTAATTTTTGCTATTACATATTCGTGTTTTTTTTATTTCTATCACAATATAGTTATTTTGGATTATCACAATCTTAATTATAGAAGCATAACACTCACTGTATGCAATTCAAATATTCATTCCCAAGATATTTCAGAGGAACAGATTGAAACTCAATGGCTTTTCGTAGTCACGTACAATGGTTAAACAAGCTCTGGAGAATGAAATAATGTAAAATAGAACAAGTCAATAATATATATTATCAGTTGTTTGGTTCTAATTGGACTCAGTCAGTTGGTGCAAACAAATATTTCTGTCAAGTACAAACCATGCATAACATCTACCAGGGAGATACATTAATATCAGGTTCTACCTGTCATCATAGCACAGGTGATTACCTCAACTAATAGTTCATCAATGTCACGAAACCAAATTATTCCAAGGCAATTTGTCTTCAACAGTTCAGTGTCAGGTCAATCAAACAAACAAGTCTGATTTTTTAGTTATCACTTGATGACCAAACTTTTCATTTAATTTTAATTTGTGTTAAGTTTCATGAGTTCTCAAAATAATAATTTATTTAAAAGAACTACAAGCAGAGATCCAAACTGAACAGGTGATAAATTTGATATAATCAATAGATAAGACTAATGTTTGTTATTAAATACTGCCCTCAGGAAATTATCCCTAGGCACAGCTCAAGGTGGAATTCCACAACATGGAGCTGTTATGACAGCATTTTGATAAGCTTGAGCAAATATTGTCTAATATTTCTATTGGTAACTGTACCAGTATGATAGAGGTATAATCTGCCCACATGCCAATCACCCACTGACCAGACCATAGTTGCAGGTAAGCCATGGGACAGTGAAGGTGTGAGGTGAGGGGTAAGCTCAGATAGTGCTGGTATGATTGTCACCCCTGCTGGCACCTGCCACTCAGACACTCCCACCCCTAGACTGGACACTGCTCCAAGCCCTGACACATCAGTACAACACAACAACTACACAATCCGATTGGCTACTGATTGTGTTACTATTTCAAAATAAATACAGAGAGTTGTCTGTCTGAGGCATCATTCCTCATATTTCATTAGTCGTGCAATCATCCAACTCAGTTAACACGGATTCATTTTCTATCTTTGCAGACTAGTGGCGATGGTGTTAGCAGCGCAACTACATTTACTAAAGTGATATTCATTGGAGACGATTTATCTGAATCAAAATGGCTACCGCAAAGGTGTATCTGATGCATCTGATTGTGATAGAAGCAGCAGTGTCTCTAACACTAGGACTGGTATACAATACTTATGAAGGAATACCCATAGGAACACCGATCGGAAATGTAGCAGACGACAGTGGACTAGGAGGCGGGAAGGACGAGTCAGGGGGACTGAAGTTCAACTTATTACCACACGGTTATCCTCACACCCACCTGTTCTCTGTAGAACAATCGACGAGTGTACTAAGGACAGCTGAGGATATTGATAGAGAGGAACTATGTGGTATTACGGTACCATGTAGTTTGGATATTGTAGTGGGTATATTGTCAGATAGCGGAAACTTCTTCCAAATTATCCCTGTCAAAGTGATCATTAATGACATCAATGACAATGCACCGACATTCCCCCAGCCACTAGAAGTGGCCATTCCAGAATCTGCGACACCAGGATTGCCTTTCAATATTCCTACGGCCAGTGACAGGGACATCGGAAACAATACTGTACAGAGATATGAACTGTTGACCCCGAGTGACCTGTTCAGTCTGCGAGTGACCAGGAACCCTGACCAGTTGATCAATATCGCTCTCGTACTTAGCAGACGTGTTGACAGGGAGGAAGCAGCATTTTACCAATTATACATTTTGGCGGAAGACGGCGGAGCTCCACCCAAAACTGGAACTGCGATGATAAATATAGCCATAACAGATGTGAATGACCACAAGCCAGAGTTTATTAAAACCCAGTATTCTGTTTCTCATTCTGAAAATACTACCATTGGAAAAACGCTATTACAAGTCGAAGCGACAGACTCAGATGCTGGTAATAATGGTCATGTGACTTACTTCTTCGGATTACATACAAACAATGATGTGTTACACGCGCTATCAATTAATGAAACCAGTGGAGCTATTACTTTACGCAACTCACTGGATTATGAAACAAAAAAGCAGTATCAGTTCGTTGTTGGTGCTACTGATCATGGAAGTCAACCTCAGACGACGCAAACAACAGTTGTAGTTAATGTTGAAGATGTTAATGACCAGACTCCATCATTACATTTCAATCTTTTGTCTGGAGGTGACTTTGCAGTGTTGTCAGAGAATTCTGGTCTTGGAAGTTTTGTTGCTCATGCATCTATATCAGATGGAGATTCGGGGATTAATGGACAAGTTACTTGTTATGTCAGCCCTTCAGGATTTGAGTTACACCGACTTATCTCTAACGAATACAAGGTTCTTCTTAACAGGACATTAGACAGAGAAGACATCTCTGAGCACACAGTTACAATTGTCTGCCAAGATGGCGGAGTCCCCCCACTGGAGGGATCAGGACAATTCACCGTCAAGGTCAAAGATTCCAATGATAATGCTCCGGTGTTCTCACCAGCACAATACATGGTAGAAATGGAAGAGAACAACAGACAAGGTGACTATGTTACACAAGTCTCTGCCACAGATAGCGATGTACTGGTAAATGGTGAGATTGCATTCAGCTTGGCATCCCACCAAGAGCTGTTTGAAATTGACAGCAACTCTGGCGTGATCAAGGCAACAGGGCATTTGGACAGGGAGACGTTTCCAGACATTGAACTGCTTGTTGTCGCTACTGATAAAGGCAACTCACCAATGTCATCTACAGCTATGGTGTCCATCCATCTACTGGACATCAACGACATGGTTCCAGCTTTCAGCGAGAAGTCTTACAATCTCTATGTTTCAGAGGAAGAAATACCTGGAACATTTGCTGGTCAAGTTTTGGCTGAAGACCGGGATTTAGGTCGCAATGGCAAGGTCATGTATACCCTATTACGAAACCCTGCTCACGATGTTCCGTTTACCCTGAATTCCTTTGATGGAACTCTTGTCACAGAAAAAGTTCTAGATCGAGAAGTGCAAAGCAGTTATATATTTGTGATCGCGGCCCGGGATGACGGACAGGAAGAACAACTCTACAGCATGGTCAACGTTACCGTTCATATCATCGATACTAATGACCATTACCCAGTTTTTACATACCCACAAAGTTCAGATAATATAGTGGATATTTACCACACAGACTATGTTGGAACAATGGTCACCCAAGTGGAAGCCAATGACATGGACAGTGGAGAAAACGCTACCATAACCTTCCGAATAGTCAGTGGCAACAACAAAAACCTGTTCCAAATCCATAAGACAACCGGAGAAATTTTCGTGGTCAATGACATGAAGGTTGAAGATGTTGGAGAATACATTATAGTTCTGTCCGCATCGGACCAAGGGCATCCACCGAAACGTAAATCTGCTCAACTGGTTATTAACGTACATCAAGGTAATGCATCAACGAGTGTGACAGTGGCAGCAGCAACAGATGAAGAGCCTGTAGTGGACACTTTAATCATTGGAATTACCATCGCTGTGACAACTATACTCTTGATCCTCATCATCATGGTGACCATTATCCTAGTGAGGAGAAGTAAAAGTAAGCGTGCCCCTCAGCACTACCCTCGAGCGGAGTCTCAGCACATGATGGCATATGGTGACAATGGATTCGGAGTCAACCCACCTTCACAGCGCCCATTACCCGCAGCCACAGCCATGCCCAGACCAGGTGATATCCAGCGACAGGCCAACTTCTCCCTGACCAATGAATCTGCAGGCACCACTCTTCCCAATACCACCTTCACAACATTCAAGGGAGAAAACTCCTTCTCATCTATCGACCATCATTCCTTGCAAGTAAGTCACAACATGTATTTGCTGAAAAATTAACCTGGCTACAATTATCAACCAGTGTTTGAATCGGACGTTTAGTTCACGGAAAATGTGTAATACTGGAATTTTATGAAGTCACCCTCCCCCTTTAGAGCCTATCTAGGCATATTAATAACATTATTAAAAACAAAAAGCCTGTTCCTTGTCTGAAGCACAAAATTTCCGAAAAATTAACTTGGTTACAATTATCAACCAGTGTTTGAATCGTGGGCTTTTACGAAGTCACCTTCCCCCCTTTAGAGCCTCTCTAGGCATATTAATAACATTCTTGATTCAGCTTCCTTTTAGTTACCATTCACATTGATTAATTGATTGCACACCAGAAAAGAGAATGATATCCTAGAGCATTTGACATCCACTGCTCACTACTTGACTGCTCCTTCCTAACACTGAACAAATACAATGGAATTCATATTTACACTCTCTCACTCTGTCCATTAATGGAACTTAGTGCATTAAAATTAATCCATGCACCAAAGAAACAGGTTTTCAGTCCATTTTATTGCCCCTTCTTTGTTAAACTTTGTCATGACCAAGCATTCAACTATTGCCCCCCAAAAGTCTGGCACTGTTTAATTAGTAGAGTACAATTCCTCAGATTTGCATACTCAAACCATCCAAGCTCCCAATCCAAGCTGGAATTTTCAATTTACAAATTTGACTTTAGGTACACATGTATCAAATCTATTGTCTTTTTATATTATGAATGCAGCTTGCAGCCAATTTCTTTTTACGCATTTAATTCACATATTTTTTTCTTTGAAATCTGGAATTAATTTGTCGATTACTAATTCTTGTTTTCCTTGTCACATTGTAGCAACCCAAGGCCTGCAGTTCCATGATCACTATCGATCCACTGTCTCCAGGCAGGACAGAAACCATCTTAACAAGAACCCCTGCACAGGAGACTCCCATCAGCAGAGCCATTTCACCCATGAGATCAAGTCTAAGAAGCAGCACCCAGTCTATGAGTGCATGGCAGGATACAAACCATAACAGCACCTACACCATAATACAGGTAAGAGGGTGAAAATTATATTATTACAGTAAATTATCTAACAATTCAGCTGGGAAAGTAAAATTTTCCATCGTATAATCAGGGCATGATCAATTTATTAGAACAGGAAGTTGACAAGATGATTCAAAATCATGCAGATAATCCATTATTTTCTTCACGATTTTCAAAGAGGGTGATCAAATTTATTAGAAAATTGAATTTTGTCCACAAAATTGGAGTGATCAAATTTGAATTGATTGAATTATTAGAGGATTGATAGTGTATAGTATATTATGATAAGTTCTTGTGTGAAAGTCTAAACATTTTCTTATGAATTAAATACAAATTTAATGCTCATCCTTGAAATAAATCCTTTCTTGATGGGAGTGTAAATTTAATTTATATAAATTTAGTGGAATTTATGACACCATATATCAAGCAAATATAATGACTGTATTTTCAGGCTCCGAGTACAAATGATGCGCTGCAAAGAATGGACAATCACAGCGATGTTTCAGGGGAAACAACTACGAGTGACAGCGGGCGAGGAGGAAGTGAGGAGGAGATAGCATATACAGCTCTCAATAAAGCTACTATAGGTAAGGCAAGCTGACATTCACATGCAACCAACCGCCAGAGTTTGTAATGTGAATTCTCTAAAAGGAGAGCTATCTAAATACTCAAGAGTTCATCAGTAAAGCTAATTACCCATTTCAACTTAAAGCTAATTGTAAATGTCCCATCCATGATCCCAATATGAACAAAATTCTTATTACTTCAACCTCAGAATTATATATATTGCAACTCTGAAATTAATAATAATTTTGTTAAAATGTTTTTTAATTAACAGAAGCTGACCATACCTCTCCAGTTTGTGTAAAGGCGAAGAAGAAGGTGCACCTAGTTGAACCTGTCATATCAGAGGAAGCTAATATTCATCAACGAATCAAAACCTGGATGGCAAACCACGAACAACAGAGTGCTTATTACCAAATAAACGTGGACCAGCATGGAAATTACCCACTACCTCGTGATAATGCCATACATGTATTACCACAGTCAAGAGCAAAATCTCAAAAGGACTACTCAACATACATGCCACCGTCCATTTTGAAAAATTCTCCACACCACAGGAGTTACCAGAAAAGTGCCCCTGTGTGGAGAGCGAATGATGACAATGTGCCTGAGCAAAATATGAACACAGTTCAAATGGACCCATTAACTTTAACTCGACTCAAAGCGAATGACTTTTATCGAGACTCCGAGTTACATGTAAATAGACAACAGAGGGCAGTACCCGTTGACCTGGAGAGTGATATTATGACCGACAGCGTGCGAGATGACGATGATGGGGAGACAACCACATCAGGAAGTTATGTTATAAATGCTGAAGAGTTGTGTGATGAAATTAATGAACTATTTTTCAATGATATTCCAGAAGGATTAGAAATTTAGACAACAATGTACAAGATCATGCAATAGCTATGGAACTATGTCATATCATACTGCACTATTTCTCTATATGACATGTGTGGGGTGTAATCTAAGCATAACTTACTGTATGGTAAAACCTCAGTAATTGACCACCATAAAATTTGGAGGCATCAAATTTAATAGGACATGAACAAATTGGTTCAAAATAATGCATATAATCCATTATTTCTTTGTTGTTTCAATGATTTTAGAGGATGATCAAATTTATCAGAACCAATGATTGGATTTTGTCCCCCAAATTTGGAGTGATTGAATTTTGATAGGGTGATTGAATTATCAGAGGGATTACCATATCAATGTTCTACATTTTCTATGCAAATTAAGTGCAATGTGTCCATAATACTATATTTCACATATTTATAACAGTGATCCTTATCAAGCTGTCATCATTAATATTGAAAATCCTAGGTCAAAAATGCAATCAGTTTTGTGACAAGGTTTTGTCAATTTAATTTAAATTAAACTTTAATTTAATTTTCATGAATGTGCTAAAACATAGCTAGCGATATGCTAGCCATGGTTGTATCGATTATAAGTGCAAATGGGATCAAAGATACATCTACGCAAATTGTTAATTTTATTGTCTATTGTGAGATCCCAAGAAGTATATTAACATTTAAAACATTCCATAAATTCACTGCCAAATCAATTAAATCGCAATGGAATGGTTGTGAAAATGTAAGAATTCCACCTCATTTGAATTCCAATGAGGATCAGGACTTCATGTATTTAAAATTTTACATCTTGAAATAATTTATTTTTCATCAACATTTTGATAGTGAAGTGGTGCAGATCAAAATGTTTCAAAGACTGTTTTGCATTCATTGTAAATAGATTGTACATGTACATATTAAATGCCATATTTTTCAATATCTGAGTTTGAACTCTGAAGTGAAAAATAAAATTCTGAAAATATTTATATTTGAATCCATCCGTCTCAGGTTTCCATCTTTTCACAATAAGCCTTCATCATACACCAAGTCAAATTCTACACTCACTCTTCAAACTAGCCTTGGTATATTAGTCCACCATTTGTCTTCAAAGGTAGTTTGAAATATGCACAAAATGTCACCGACCTTGAATCACTTTGAATTTTGAAATGTGATCCAGGACTGAGTAACTGACTGGCTAACATAGATATTACGCCATCCCTACCACCATATTTGAAGAAATGGCATAGCTATACTGAGCAAATGGCACTATACACAATCATCATGTAGTTTCTGATTGGTTCATAGATGTTATACTTCAGTCCACTAATATTACCGTTAATTGTTATATATTAACATAAAAAAAAATCACCAAATATGCAGAAGACTCCCGATGAATAAATCCACTTGGCATGACAATATTCACCTTGTGGGACATTAAAGTGATCGTAAACCCTCAAGTAAAGTTTCCCTCAAATGAAAGACCATTGGAAACAGTGTACGAAAATATTTATTTTAATTTTTTATGATTTTATTACACAGAGTAAACTGCAAATAAAGTATGGTATTCTATGGTGGTCTGTTGCAATCATATTTAGGTCCATTGATGCCACACTGCCTTAACCCTTTCACCGATTATTTCCCCTGACAAAAGTGACCTGCTGACGATCAATTCCCTGAGAACTGTTAAAATTTGTATATGTTGTCTTTGGAATGCTAGAAATTGCGTTTGCGTCCGAGATTTGCAGAAAAACATAAGAAACCTGTCTCCACAATACACACTCCAGTGTTATTTGCTCTAGTTTTATAGCAAAATAAATAAAATAGCATACAAAATTAGGTTTTACTGCGAGAGAATGCGCTTTCCCCGGCTTTCTCGACTCAAAAACATCAAAATCCAACGGAGAAATCGTCTTTTTTCGACCGCATTTGACAGCGTTTTTCTCGAGTTTTACTCGGCCAATTTTCATGTTTGACCTCTCATTGGAAAGAGCGACCTTTCACCTTTCTACACAGGAAATAACCTTGAATGGATGGCAAAATAAAACGGAGGATACGATTGGATTATAAAATGATGTCATTCCATCCTTCCAGCCACTGTCTACGCTCGTCTCAAATCTGTTGGCTGCTAGAGGTCACGTGGGCAAAATTACGCATACCGATTGGCTTGTCGGCTCAATAACGCAGCTTGCTGCCGACATTTTGAAATGTGTTCGACAAACTTTGCGGATCAAGACTCGTAAAAATATGGAAATAAACTTTGCCGGTCGTCGTTGGCAGTTTCAGCCGTCTGGGGAATATTCACCACGCTTTACCAGTCATGTAACATAAAAAATACAGCAGTTAGGATGAGGTTTTCGATGATTTTTTCCATTTTTGCGGCTCGCTGCCGAGATGCCCATCACACGGTATGTGGGGAAAAATGCATTTTTCATTCCGATTTTTTTCGTTCAACATCTAAATTTGTTTTATTTATTTTTCAAACAAGCAAACAATTTCGAGAATCAAATTGATCAGGGTTTCGGCTTTCCAGAAGTATACAGTGTTTGATAGGTTTCCGTTAAAACGAATGCAAAAAAATAAAAATGGTGTACCCATCGTGATAGCGAACGGGTTTAAAGCTAACCCGGTCTACCGGGGATGGTCGTACGGGTGGCACTCTCGTTATCCCCGTGTACCGGGTTTAATCGGTGAAAGGGTTAATACATATATTTCAAACATTATATGCACTTTCCAATACTTGATTCAAGCTAAAGGTGTGTATACTTTGAGTTTCAACACAGACTCACTGCTCTAATGTGCATGTTTCACCAAAATCTGGGAGATGGTAACTCATGAGTGTCAAGTCGATTTGAAGCTTGCATTTAATTTCCCCATTTGGTGAAAAATGCACATTGGAACAGCGAGTCTGTGTTGAAACTCAAAGTATACATACCTTTAGCTTGAATCAAGCATTGGAAAGTGCATACAAAGTTTGAAATATATGTATTAAGGCAGTGTGACGTCACTGAACCTAGATATGATTGCAACAGACCACCATAGAATACCATGCTTTATTTGCAGTTTACTCTGTGTAATAAAATCATAAAAAATTAAAACAAATATTTTCGGACACTGTTTCCAATGGTCTTTCATTTGAGGGAAACTTTAATTGAGGGTTTACGATCACTTTAATGGTAAAAGTCTTGATGGAAGTTGATTAAGGAAATTTCAACTTCTCTGCATTAACATCTGAGTGGTGTTATCGAATGTCATTCGAGAGCCATCTCACCCCCACTCAGTATGTATGACCAGTGCCAATTGTACTACAATGGAGTGCCCAATCAAACCAAACCAAACCATGTCTCCTTCCACTATGATTCCCTCCAAATCAACACATGGAAGTACAGTTTGAAGCCTCCTCTGCAATTTGAAATATCAGATTTATCTGAAATGCTGGAAAATCACAATCCACAAAGATCTGCTCTCAAATGTATTTTGAGGGATCCAACCCGGAAGTGATTAACTCTGGTCTGATGTCAATTGGCTTGGTGTATGAATACATACAACAAGCAAACACTAGAAAGCAATGCCAGACATATTGAATCCTCGGCTAAGAAATCATTTTGACCTAGCTGTGGCGTCACCTGACATATCATGGTTCCATTCAGTTTTTGGCATGGTCAGAAATGTGCAGTCAGGGAAATAGTATGTTGAGCCTGGCAAAAAGTTCATTGCAAAGCACTGAGAACTCCTCAGTCTTATGAAAATATCACCCGTGTTGAAGAACAAGCAGTTGATGGCAACAAGCAACTAGTAGTGAATCAGAAAATAAAGGTTAATCTGAGTAAGTATTATAAGGTTTCTGCACCATGATCACACGTCTATGTGATTTAAGTTTGATACTTCTGTATATCCTTGAGACATGGTGGTAATGATAAATATAGATGGAGAAATTACATACACATGGTGACAAAGTCAATTTTCGCTGAAGCCCAAGTATTTGTCCAGTGCAAGGTCAGTTAGCCTTGGCATAATCATTCTTGAGTTATGGTAGTAAAAATCCAATAGGTGACCAAAGGAACAACTTTGACCCAATGACCCCCCAAAATAGGTCACTGCTCTTCTACTCTATGACCACAAGAATGTATCATCCCAGTTTGGTGCTCTCAGACAGTTATTTTCAGATAATTAAATGGTGACAAATGGACATAATCTGACCTGAAGGCCCAATAAACTGGGTCAATCTCGCTGATCTTTGATAGGCTTCTATGTTGTGACCACATGCATATATGTGATGAAAGTTTGATTTACCTAGGCATAATATTCATTCTTGAGATATAAGATAATGAGAAAACAAATATGGATGAACATAATTGTACACACATGATGACAATAACCCAAGGACAATTTTGGCTGTAGTCCATGACCTGATGTGTGTCTAGCGTAATTTCAGTAAGCATAGGCCTTATCATATACTTACGATATGGTGGTAGTGAGCAGCCAAAGATGAATGGACAAATTTGACAGTGACCCAGAAAAATAGGTCAATCTCACCTCTTTTTGTTGGGCTTCTGCTACAAGACCATATATATATGTCAAGTAAGTTTGGCACTCCTAGGCATAATCACTGTTGAGAAATGGTGGTAACAATCAATTCATGATAAATTGAAAATTTGACCTGGTGACAATACCCTTCAGGCAAAATTGTCTGAGGGGTAAAAATGAAACCAAATCAAAGGTATAATAGGAGATAATTTATCTACACCTGGTTACATGGTCACAATAAAAGGGAGATGACTAATATTCACCAGATTGCATGATCACAGGGAAAGGGAGACAACTGATCTTCGCCAGGATACATCGGTCTATTCCGTCGAAGTCATAGTACCTCGCGCAATAATGGTGTAAGGATTTTGCAGCTTTCTTTTAAAAAAATGAACAGTGTTAACATTGCGTTAATTATTTGAAGGGATTAGTGAACAAATTTTTGCAATAAGT
>JAVTVY010008047.1:0-43578 GCA_036873755.1 Hanleya hanleyi
TCATCGAGGGTGTTTATGGTCTTCACCGTAGGTGGAACAGGGTAGGGCGATTGAAGGTTTTGAAGGAACCGTGGTTCGACGAGGACCATTTTTTTCGTGTGGTTCATTGTCGGCCGAAGAGTCCACCCAATACTGGACCCAACACGGAAGCGGCCAACGATGCTAAGATGGCCCCGAGAATGCCGCCTTTCTGTTACACCTTTTTCTTTTGTGTTTGAGAGACTCGCTTCTGGACTAGGGTTCGGAGACCTGTCTTATGCTTGGCCAACTTGGTCTTCTGAGCCGGAGTCAGTGGAACGTTGCCTTTTAACAGGTTGTACATGATCTCGCACAGACAGCGTACAAGGTCAGGGTCCGCACCGCGTACAATGGTTCGGATCAACTCGGGTGGGGCCGTCTTCAATACACGGAGCGTCGGAGCGTGCTCCCGTACTCGCGCAGACATCATGTACAACTAATGCTAGAACTCACAACTCTGCTCTTTTTATCTACCTCAGAGAACAGAGACAAAGTCAACCATGCTGTGGTATTAATTCCTTTTATTATCCCCATCATCAAACACACACTCCAGCTGGGGGAGCCACTGTGGGTGTGTTTACATTATTTTTGCATGTACACGTGGTGGGTCTCTCCGGGAAAGATGCCGGTCCGTAGTCGAAGGTGGTCGGGGGTGGCTTGCTTGAGGTCGAAGAGCATATACCCGTGCTGAGGGGTTGTCGCATCTTTGAAGGCTTCCAACGCAAACGGTGTGGGCATTTAAGCTTATGTTCCGATGTTCTTTGTTTTTACTGAATAGATTCTGCACAATGTAGATGATGCTGAACCGTCGATGATGGCTGCCTTTGGTAAAGAGTTGGGTGACCCGCGCATCCGTCTCCGCCATGAATGAGATCATCCAGAACCACCAAGGTGTCGGGTTCCAAATCGGCCAGGTTGGGTAGGCCGTCCACGAACGTGATGTGGGGCATTGCTGCATACGCTGCCTGCCATTCTCCGTAACACCACACGACTCGGGCAGTGGGTGGGGTGATCATGCTGTCGGCGTGTTGAAGGAGCTTCCTGACGAAGTGCGTTTTGCCGGAACCCGTCGGTCCTGCGATGACACAAGTGAAGGGATGCTGCCACCGAGGGTCCATGGTTCGAGCTGTATGCGCTGTCGTGGTAACCCGCTCTTGTAAATTTCGTACGAGTGAACTGGAGTGATGGTGGTGGGTACAACGTCGTTCGTCGTTGTCTGTTCACTGTGAGTGATGATGGTGGTGGGTATAACGTCGGTCGTCGTTGTCTGTTCACTGTGAGGGATGAAATCCGGTGGGTTTTCAGACGTAGTGGATGTACTTGGTGTAGGTGTA
Source organism: Hanleya hanleyi (assembly GCA_036873755.1). NCBI lineage: Eukaryota > Metazoa > Mollusca > Polyplacophora > Lepidopleurida > Hanleyidae > Hanleya > Hanleya hanleyi. Next base: position 1,353 of record JAVTVY010008047.1, read on the forward strand.
GAGCTTGGTGTGGAGCTCGATGGGGCTTGTACACGGGGTGTGGTGGTGACTGGGCTCGATACGGTGTTGACTGGTGCTATCTGTAGACCGGTTTCACTGATGGCTGGTGTTCTCAGTTGGTTAAGTAGCGTGCTGACATAGGCTACGTCGTAAAACACACCTCCGTACAACACACTCAGCAGGGTTAGCACTATCATCACAAAGCCCACTTCCGCTTTGCGCGTTTTGGGAGACGCTGTGTTCAGAGGCAGCTGCTGTTTGTCCATAGCACCGTGGTCGAACGTGGAATGAAGGATGACGGCAGTGGTGTCTGTCTTTATAGTCGTTTCACCTGGTTGGCAGCGACCCAGGAATTGAAGGAACTGGGCCAGCCTTGCCATTTGACGAAATGAAACAGTTTACCACGCCGACGTTCCGTTTTCAAAATCTGCTCCACCGTGTAGTAGTCTTGCTGTGTTTTTACGACAGGCTGTAATTCCGTCTCGTAAAACGTCCCTAGCAACGGTTCCCCTTGAAGATCGTCCAGTTCATAGACTCGCTGCTGTCGGGGTAGGCGCCGTTTAATCAGGAAGTGCTCATCGCTCCAGTTCGGCAAGTAACTTTTCTCAAATTGACCTTTGACTTTACTGATCCGTACAGGGTCCCCGACCTTATACACCGCCTTCGTCGTTCGCTGCGATTGCCTGGGGTACAAGACACGCCGGACTTGGGCTTCATTGCGTTGGGTCACGGTAATGGGGGCTCTCTCTATACTCCAGTGATAGGCTCGATTGTAACCACTCACAAGTTTCGGGAGAACATCGATGTACCGCCTTGTATTCTTATAGGTGAAATATTTATACATGCGGCCTTTGAATGTCCTGTTGAACATTTCCACCACGGAAGCCTTGGTCTCGTTGTACGTATGGAAGAAAAACACCTTCTGGGCTTCAGAAACTGTTGGAACGGTCTGTTGAGGAATTCCGTGCCTTCGTCGGTTTGCAAATACAAAGGTTTGCGCCCGGTCTTGAAGATGTCTTTGAACGCCGCTATGAGATTCGCCCCCGTTTTCGTCCGGATGGGTACCACCCACGCATACTTCGATGGGATATCGATGCACGTCAAGATATACCGATTCCCATCGTTGTGTTTGGCAAAGGCGCTCATATCGACCAAATCCGCTTGCCACTGGGCATCTATCCCTCCCACGATGACCCGGTTCCGTAGAAAATGGCGACGGACAGATCGATGTAAGGTATAGGTGTCTTGTTTTCTTAACCAATCTCGGACTTGGGCACGTTGTATCCCCTGGGGTTTGGCCGCTCGATAGAGAGCCGACAATGCACTATAGGCCGCCGGACTGTCGGGACTGAAGTATAAGTTATCCAACACCTTCTCCCAGCGCTTCATGGTAACAAATGATGATGGATCCTGGCTCTATCGTTTATTTATAACGGGTATATCTTGGGCCGGAGTTTCTTTCTGATTTTTCTTCGTTGGCTTCCACAGTGTCCATGGTAAATGACCAGTCCAACCCGTCTGATGACCGCTTGATAAGCACTTGATCCACATCTACCACGGCATCTTCCAATGCAGACCATAGATCAGGGTGAAGGGTAAAATGGACTGTACCCCCATCTAGCCGAGCCAATTGATCAAAGAAGGGGCCGCGTCGGATGTACACATCGTGACACAAGTGGATGAGGTCGCCGTCCAGTTCACCAGACCACATCCGTTTGAATTCGGTCCAGCCCTCTAGGGACAGGCGAATGTGAGCCGGACACGGTTGTGTAGGGTCCGCATCACAGATGTCTCCCACCTCCTCAATGATATCGACCGTATCCGCATAAACGTGCAGGAAGACCTCGGGGGTCAAGCTGAGATACGCCCGTATTATATGCTCCGTCATGGTCAGTACGTGAATGGTACAAGATTTGACTGTCTCTCGTATTTATAGGGAGAAGCCCGTGAGATCAAAGGATCGGGTGGTCAAAGTCTAGCCGGGTAATCAATGGCATCGTCGTCTGGTTCATTGCTAGACATTTGTTCATTGGGTTCTGCCGCCGCTTCTCTCAGGGCACGAGCCCACTCCAACTCGTCTGATGACCGCTCGTCCGGTGGAAAAAGCTGGTCCACGATAGGCACCACTTTCTCGAAGGCTGTCCACAGATCGGAGTCTAGGGTGAAGCCTCGCGTAGGGTCTTGGTAGCGGCCCAGGCGTGGGAAGAAGGGTCCACGGTGTACGTAGATGGCATTGTCTATGTGGATGAGGTGTCCGTCGAGCTCGCCGCTCAACACCCGTTTAAATTTGGTCCAGCCGTCACGGTGTAGCGTAACCGTATTCGATACAGTCTCAGCGCGCGACCAGCATCTCCACGGTCTTCCACGAGGGTGACTTTATCTTCATGTACGTGTAATCCCACCCGGGGTGTAAGGGGAAGGATGGCTCGTAGAACTGGTGACATGGTTGACCCAATGACGATCGTTGAATGACGCACACTGTGCCTGACCCTCATATTTATAGTCAGGTCCCACTGTCAATGCCACAGCGCCAGGGTCAATAGGGCACAGACCATGACTAGGCCAACCAGCCGTCGCTGATTCCGGCGTGAGCGCTCGTGGTCCATAGCCCGAGCATCAAGGATGGCTGTCATAGTCCAGTAGTGGTGACTGAGTGCACTCTGTCGAGGACCGCTTCTGTGAACTCGTTCAGGATCTGGCGTCGCCCCTCGTTGTCGTCGCCATCTGAAAACATGGACCGAACCACTGCTCGGTAACCCGTGAGTGAATTAACCACGGTCGCATGCTGTAAAATGCGAGTCGCATAGGGACGGGTGTCCGTCATGGCTCTGCAACCGTAGGAATGGAGGTGTAGGATCCAGAGAGACGTGTTTTATAGACCATGTCACACATGGGCGCCTAGACGTAGCTCTACGGCTGTAGCCCATGATACGTACTATTCTGTTGGGTTAGTCCAAAAAAGAGAGCAACAACAAAGATTACAGCGCCGGAGGATCCCCTGGAAAATCTTCTCCACGTCTCATGGTATAGCTCCGGTGAAGCAAGCTCAGGCTTGTGAGGCAGGCTCAGGCTGGTCAGGTCAAGCAGGCCAATGAATGCAGCATTGCCCTAAACATTCCCACTTTTATACACCTACATAGAAGTACCCGGATGTAGGCGCGGACGTAGACGAAAGCATCCCAGTACCCGCATGTAGGCGCAGACGTGAGCGAAATTCTAGTACCCGTCTATTGGTTCTTTTTATCGATCGCTCATTGGCTCTTTTTCTCGACCGCTGATTGGTCCAAATGGAACTGCCCATCCTTCCCAGGTTAATTTACAATCCCCTTTTTTGGGTTCAAGCTCTGTATATCGATGCCCCAACATTGTTGCCGAACCTTGCCGAAAGAGAGACCGTGGACCTGGATGTGACCTTTGACCCGACATTCATCCGCGCACTGCCCGTGATGACGCGCGCGCGCGCGCGCGGCCGGAGAACCCGCGCGCACGCGCGCTGCGGCCGGAGTAACCTTCGCGCTGCGGCCGGGACGGGCCGGGCCGGGCCGGGCCGGGCCGGGAAAAATCCCACAGACAGGTCAGTACATGCATTCCTATCATGTTCCCAGGTCACACCCCATTCACACAGACCCTCATGCATACCCGGATGCAGGCGCAGACGTCAGCGAAATTCTGGCGGGAAAACCCCCACAGACAGGTCGGTACATGTCCTATCATGTTCCCAGGTCGCGCCCCATTCATCCAAACCGGAAGTGACGTCATACCCCTAATTTTTACATGCACCCACCCATGACTGGATGCCCCTTCACGAATGCTTCACTTTGATACCTCACTCGACTCCATCGGATCATTAGTGGCCCACCTAGACCGCAAAAACGTCTATTTCCACACCCGTTTCCCACAATTCCCTCTCTGCGCATGCGCAGAATGTGGTCAACGGCCGAGACACTACTCCAGGCGGTTGCTCCCTCACATACGCTTCACATGGATACCTCACTCGACTCCATCGACCCAAAAGTAGCTCGCCTAGGCCCCAGAACGTCTATTTCCATACACTTTCTCTACTGCGCATGCGCAGAATGACGTCAGTTCCACGTCACACCCAGCCCGTTGGAGACTCCCTCACGTATGCTTTACATTGATACCTCACTCGATCCAATCGGCCCACTAGTGGCCCACCTAAACCCCAACAAGTCTATTTCTATACTACGGCCAGACTGCGCATGCGCAGACTATTGACAACGAACGACACACTAGCCCAGGCGGATGCTCCCTCACGACAGCTTCAAAATAAGACCTCATACGACACCATAGGATCATTCATACCCTTTGTCTATGGCGCATGCGCAGAATGACGATATTCCGACCCCACATCCACCCAGTCGGATGCCCCCTCACATAGGCTTCACATTTATACCTCACTCGACCCCATCGGTCCATTAGTGGCCCACCTAGACCCCAAAACGGCTATTTTCCGTCGGATGCGCCTTCACAAATGCTTCACATGGATACCTCATACGACTCCATCGACCCACTAGTGGTCCACCTAGACCCCAAAACGTCTATTTCCATACACTTTGTCTATAGATTTAATATGCATTCCTAGTACCCGTTCTCTGCATGGCAGAACTGCACAACCCAGAACAAGTCTGGACATGCCTTGATTTCGGGGAGCCAGGTGTTCGGCACGTAAGCTCACTCACGCAGACGCCAGACCAGGTGTTCACGGTCGCCGCAACATTGTAGCGAACGTGCAACATTGTTGCAATTCGGGGAGCCGACTTTAAATCCAGGGAAAATTAGAAACGACGTTAGGTCTATGTGATGTGGCATCTCTGTCTTCAGCTAATTAGGAGAGAAATATCAAACTTACATATCTGGCACAGCTAAAAATTCAAATGTAAAAAGTTTCTTTCTGTGTAAGCAGGACAACTTAATATGTGTTTTTATTGTCGCCAGGCAAAGTAAGGGGGGAAATGAACTGATGTATCTGACTGACATAGCCATTAACATTAAAATGACAGAGACTCGGGACTCTCGTTTATCTCGTACTTGCTAATACCCAAAGTATGACAAATCTGTCATACTGGGAAACAATAGTCTACAATCAGTCAGTTCAAGTTTCCGAACGATGTTCGACTTCAGTCATGTTCGCTCTTGTCCCTTAGACGTATTCTTGGTAGCTCTTGCAGTGACGCCAATCAACGCCCGTCGTTATGCCTTAACGCCCGCCTGAACACCTTAACGTTCTACATTATCGCCTTATCGCCATATCTTGATGCCTTAACGCCCTAGTTAACGCCTTAATGCACTATCGTAACACCTTAACGCATTGTCAACCATCCAGTCACACACACAGGCAAAACGCAGGAGGTAAAAGCATTTTGGGAAAGGTATTGCGCCACTATTTCTAAGAACTCTGGCGTTGAATGTATGTGGATATTGAAAAACTCAAAATGTCTTACGGAAGAACTTGATGCTAAAGGTCACATACCGTACAGACATGTATCCGCATGGGATTTCTCGACTTTCTATACTACAATCCCTCATCAGGACCTTATTGACCGTATAAGTTCATTAATAGTATCTGTGTTCAAGAAAACTGATCGTAGATATATTAATGTCGGAAGCCATAAAGCATTCTTTAGCTCGACTACATACAAGAGATATCATTCATGGGATGTTTCTTTGTTTATAGAGTTGCTTGAATTTCTCATTAAAAATATCTATGTGAAATTTGGCAACACAATATATCAGCAGCATATAGGTATTCCAATGGGTACTAATTGTGCACCCCTGTTGGCTGACCTGTATCTGTTCTCTTATGAATATGACTATATGCAGGCGCTTTCAAAAACTGATCCATTCAAAGCCCGTTCCTTCTCATTCACCAAACGCTATATAGACGATCTTCTCGCTGTGGATAATCGCTATATAAATGACGCAGTGAAGGATATATATCCACCTTCACTGGATTTGAAGGAAACTACAGATAGCCCTACAGGCACATCTTATTTAGATCTCTATCTCTATAAAAATGAAGCGGACATTCTCTCTCGTCGACTTTATGACAAAAGAGATGATTACAATTTCGACATCGTAAACTATCCCTTTCTGGATAGTAATATTCCAGTGAGACCTGCATATGGCGTATACATATCTCGCTTAGTAGCATTTGCTAGATCCTGTGTTAAATGTGATGATTTTAATCAACGTCACAAAACATTGTTGCAGAAACTTATAAAACAGGGCTATTCCACCAAGCGCCTCCACTCAAAGTTTCTCAAATTTGGCGATACATATCGCATGCTGATAGCAAAATACGAACGTAGCGTGCAAGATCTATGGCGCTACTTTTCGTAACTTGTGTCTAATTCCGCTTAACCCGGGGCTAGGGGCCGTATGAACCCATGTACTTCAAGATCCTCATGGTACTCATATGAACAGTCACAATCAAAGCGTGACTGAGATACATCATTCTTTAGATGACGACTTTACAACGAATATTATGGATTAAGAATACTGATCAGCGATACGGATTTGATATTTTTGGAACATCATGATGTCTTGCCGGCATCATTGAAAACTGTTGACCGCTTCTCTCTTGCAGGAAACAAGCCTATGTTTATGTATACTATGATTGTCTTTTTGAATTTGGTGCTAATACTGTTATATGGAATATGGAATAGGTCTTTGGATTATGGGCGCGGATATTCTCTAATGGACGACGGCTGGATTATGAATGACGGACTAGACGCTTGTAATTTGATGGAAGTGACGTCATCACCGGAAGTGACGTCATCACCTGAAGTGACGTGGGCACCGGAAGTGACGTCATCACCCGAAATGACGTCACCGCATGTATATGTGCAGCTTTTGCATAAAAGCAAGTGTCTCTACGCATCAACGCCCTATCTTAGCGCATTGTCGACCAAGCACACGCACATACTTTGGCCAATGGCCCTTCAACCTTGATGGGAGTGTCATCATCACCCGAAGTGACATCACCGCATGCATGTGTGCTCACCTGGTGGTGAAGCCTGTACCCTGGTGCATCGTATAGCCTACAAGATATATAGTCCAGGCGGCACCACCACGTGAGCACACATGCATGCGGTGACGTCACTTCGGGTGATGACGACACTTCCTTCAAGGTTGAAGGACCAATGGCCAAAGAATGTGCGTGTGCTTGGTCGACAATGCGTTAAGATAGGGCGTTGATGCGTAGAGACAGGCGTTAAGGCGTTACGATGGCCGTTGACAGGCGTCACTGAATTTCAATGAATTAATGTCAATTCCATGGAATATCTAGACCCATCAGACCTTTTGAGCAATTTCACTAGCGCCTTGAAGCGTTAAGCTAGGCTTTGGCGGGCGTTACTGTGTAACGCCCATAAAAGCAAGCGTATTCCAAAGTCGTGCACACTCGACGTTCAACCGTCAACATATGTAACACATGTTCTGAGAGCGAACGCACGTTCACCAGACACTATGATATGATGCGACCCCAGAATAATATACATGGGTTTGAATTACAAGCGTCTGGTCCGTCATTCATAATTCAGCCGTCGTCCATTAGAGAATATCCGCGTCCATAATCCAAAGACCTATTCCATATTTCATATAACAGTATTAGCACCAAATTCAAAAAGAAAATCATAGTATACATAAACATAGGCTTGTATCCTGCAAGAGAGAAGCGGTCAACAGTTTTCAATGATGCCGGCAAGACATCATGATGTTCCAAAAATATCAAATCCGTATCGCTGATCAGTATTCTTAATCCATAATATTCGTTGTAAAGTCGTCATCTAAAGAATGATGTATCCCAGTCACGCTTTGATTGTGACTGTTCATATGAGTACCATGAGGATCTTGAAGTACATGGGTTCATACGGTCCCTAGCCCCGGGTTAAGCGGAATTAGACACAAGTTACGAAACGTAACGCCATAGATCTTGCACGCTACGCTCGTATTTTGCTATCAGCATGCGATGTGTATCGCCAAATTTGAGAAACTTTGAGTGGAGGCGTTTGGTGGTGTAGTCCTGTTTCATAAGTTTCTGCAACAATGTTTTGTGACTTTGATTAAAATCGTCACATTTAACACATGATCTAGCAAATGCTACTAGACGTGATATGTATATGCCATATGCAGGCCCCAGTGGAATATTACTGTCCAGAAAGGGATAGTTTACGATGTCGAAATTGTAATCATCTCTTTTGTCATAAAGTCGACGAGAGAGAAGGCCTGCTTCATTGTTATAGAGATATAGGTCTAAATACGATGTGCCTGTAGGGTTATCTGTAGTTTCCTTCAAATCCAGTGAAGGTGGATATATATCCTTCACTGCGTCATTTATATAGCGATTATCCACAGCGAGAAGATCGTCTATATAGCGTTTGGTGAATGAGAAGGAACGGGCTTTGAATGGATCGGTTTTTGAAAGCGCCTGCATATAGTCATATTCATAAGAGAACAGATACAGGTCAGCCAACAGGGGTGCACAATTAGTACCCATTGGAATACCTATATGCTGCTGATATATTGTGTTGCCAAATTTCACATAGATATTTTTAATGAGAAATTCAAGCAACTCTATAAACAAAGAAACATCCCATGAATGATATTTCTTGTATGTAGCAGAGCTAAAGAATGCTTTATGGCTTTCGACATTAATATATCTACGATCAGTTTTCTTGAACACAGTTACTATTAATGAACGGTCAATAAGGTCCTGATGAGAGATTGTGGTATAGAGAGTCGAGAAATCCCATGTGGATACATATCTATACGGTATGTGACCTTTAGCATCAAGTTCTTCCGTAAGACATTTTGAGTTTTTCAATATCCACATACATTCAACGCCAGAGTTTTAGAAATAGTGGCGCAATACCTTTCCCAAAGTGAAGACACTGAAGCACAAGAATACGATGCAGATTCTGAGCGTCCACCGACTGATACCGATACATGGGAGTGCTGAGAATCTATCCACTGATACAGACAGCTCGCTTGCTGATAATCAGGCTATAACTCAGAAAAGCAGGAGTGAGCAAACACCCACCTTTTGTGATCGTATTGTGGACGAGGCTATTAATACTCATGATAAGACGATTGGACAGGATAACTTACAACCGGCATAGTCCACCATGCCCCGAGACATCAGAAAAAACAGTCATGGCTACCTATGAAGAGTATAGCCTGCCGCCGATTGAAATGAAAGCGTCACTTGGAAGAGAATATGGGGCTACCGCCCATCGGGGCCATGCAAAATGGTATCAAAAGCCCACACCGCTGTCATGTATCATGTAGCCGTTACAGTATCCTGGACTGCGTGACGACAATCAGGAATACGTCTAACAGACAAGAGTTAGGCGAGTTCGCCCTTGGGCGAAGGAGAACTTGTTCGCCTTCCTTCCCCGCGAGAGCTAGTGAACAGACCTGCTCCCTCAACTCATGTGCAGTTTTCAATAATAATGGGAGCTCAATATACTCCCCTGCCCATATCTTTGCTTTTATTGCTTGGGGTACATGTGCTTCCAAGTCGTCGCATGAACTAATGAGGGGGTTGGGTTGCATTGCTAATGCAGGCGCTAAGCCCCAGGCCCCCATCTCTACTGGGGTAACGGAAACAACATTGGAAGCGCGAGATGGCATGGGAATGGATGCAATGTTGTTGTTGTGCGCTGGGAATACATTTGTTTGCATGGAACTTACAACTGGCTGGGTTGAACTCAATGACTCTAGCGAGGGGAGACACGAACAAACAATTTGATTGGACGAGAACTGGGACAGGGAGGAGGGCATGGTGTCATGTCCCGTACCCGTGAGTACATTCAGATCAGGGTGGGAATTGGCGCCAAAAGCCCGGGGATTTTCTACCCCACCATGCCCAGACCGTGAATATGATATGAAATCTGAAACATTCCTGTCACGTATAAACTCCCCATTATTTTCAAATTGCGTGAAAGAATTCGCGGTACTCAAGGGAGGTGCGTCGAAGTTTAAGGTACTTTGTACGGGGACATGTTGAGATGAGATTTCCCTCCCGAAAACTATTACTAATAATATCATTATTAACACCACCTGTTGTCAACGTCGAAAAACTCGCCTCCTGGCCTCGCCTGGGGTTCTCAGTGTTGGGACCCGGGTCTGCAACATGTCGAGCATGGACTGCTGGAACGGAGACCGGTCTGGCGCTGGCACTGGGCTGATCGACCCTCGGACTCGGCTTGCTTCTCCCTGCCTTACCCGCCGTGGCAGTAACAAAATCTGAATAACAACTCGGCTGCTGTCTCCTTCTCCTAGGCGGCATAGCCCGCGGCATGTCGATTAAAATCAGATTAAAAGCGGAGACAGAACGGTGCCGTGCACTACGTACTTGCTTCGCCTGAAGCACTTACCATAACCTCGTGGTAGCTGAGGTCACGTGTCCGCAACCCGCATTCCGAGTGGATGGAACAATCCTACAATAAAATAATGGTCAAAGGGGAGACAATTCACCTATCCCAAGACGATTGTCTCCCTTGGACCACACATCTGACTATCATAACAAATTTATGTTAAAGGCTCAAAGGCAACAGGAATTCTATAAGACTCGAAGTGAAATAATGTTAATTAATGGTTATTCATTAATTATACATGTCGAAAGATTGACACGACACCAAATGACGGCTTCTGATTGGGCAAGACCAGCCGCGAATACGTCTAACGGACAAGAGCGAACATGTCCGAAGGTTGACAACACCAAATGGTGACTTCTAAACACACCCAACGTGGTTACCCAACCATGGTGCGAGGTGACGGAGGAGATAATAAACTATATGAGAACTCATGAACGTTTTGATCTTTCTTTTTGTCTTTCATCTGATTGAGTCAAGGAATTACAACATTAACGAATAGGTACAAGTGAATGTGGATGGGCTGTTACTCTCAGCATAAGAGTGTCACTGTGTTAAGGCTGACCTCACTCACTCATTCATTCACTCATAACTCGCGCACTCGTAACTCATTCACTCACATTCACTTTTAGGTACCTAAACAGACCGAACATGGTCTCTTTATCTATTACTCGCCGCATGCATATGCGCACACCCGAAACTGTCCTTTCTCCACTACTGGCCCAGTGCGCACGTGCGTATCACCCCAGTCTGACTCTACCCAATAGGAGCTTTAAGACGATACCCTGCACGGCCCATTCGAACCAAGGATGGTTCACGTGGACCTGAATACTTTCACCCCAAGGCCCATTTTTTTAACTACTACCCGACTCTGCATGAATGGATTTTGGACCATGGACGATGGTCCACATAGACCCCAAAACGCCCAGCCCACGCCTGCTTGCACAATACGTATGCGCATCATAAACTTCCAGCGAACATCGATTAACAGCTCTTCCAAAGGTAATCTTCAGCGTCAGCCGAGTGGAATAAGTACCACAGTACACTGCACAATGAAAATGTCCATTGTTTCAGGTCCGTGTAACCTTGCACAATTCAATTTTCGTTTTTTGTTTTTGTGTTCTCAAAATCAAAAATTGAAAATTGACCGTCAATTTTCAATTTTCGTTTTTTGTTTTTGTGTTCTCAAAATCAAAAATTGAAATTTGACCGTCAATTTCAATTTTCGTTTTTGCTTTTGGTTTCTCAAAATTAAAAATTGAAAATTGACCGTCAATTTTCAATTTTCGTTTTTTGTTTTTGTGTTCTGAAAATCAAAAATTGAAATTTGACCGTCAATTTTCAATTTTCGTTTTTTGTTTTTGGTTTCTCAAAATCAAAAATTGAAAATTGACCGTCAATTTTCAATTTTCGTTTTTCGTTTTGCTTCACGCAAAAATGAAAATCAAATATTGAAAATTGCCTCGACTTGTCCGTTTTTCGTTTTTGATTTTAACTTTGACGTATCTATGTTAAGTTCTCATGTGGACGGGTTATCATGTCACTTCCGGTACGACGAGTAGAATAGAAAACGCAAATCGTGTCGTATGAGAGGTGTGGAGCGTGAGAGGCATGTGGCCCACCAGGCCATCCTCGGGAGCCAGTGTATTGGTCGATTTGTTAGGGTATCTATACATTGCCTTGGTTGCATGGTTGCACACGATAGTTCTGGATAAAAAAAAGATCAAGGGGTATCCTCTAAATCAAACCAATTATTCAACAGGTTCAGCTAGCTCATTACTCCAATCCACTAGCTGGACGGTTTGAGATGTGACATCGCTGGCATAACTTTGATGTCAGGCTGAAATCGACATCGAGAATCAAGGCAAAAACCGCCGGCTTGGGATACCGACATGCTAATTCAAAATAATCTCGGGGATGAAATGTTCGAGATTGAGGCAACGACTCAAGAACTCACTCGAATCACCAAAAATGTCCAAGTAAACCCTGTGCGGGGATAGCCTATAGTATTGGACCCTTCTACGGAGGGCCAATGATAGGCTGATGCAGCAACAACAACATTTTCCCAGTTATACGCCAGATTTTGAAATCGAAAACGATGCCGCGCTATGTCATCGATCAACTGAGACAGTCACGTGGTTGTGTATGAAGATTGGGGTGGCTCCTATAAATAGTGATCCAATGAAAATGCTCGTCTTAGTTTGAAATGGCGGAGTCGAATGACCAATCTCTGAAGGGGAACAGCTGGAACAGTACACTATCACTGTCTGTTAATATCTTGAATTAACAGAGAGTACTGCAGTCTATGTGCGGGGATCCACGATTTACCTGGACTTGTGAAGATGCACCAGACAGGTCTGGATATGTGGCATCCCGCTGTTCTCAATGGTTATTGGCCTTGAGGCCTGAGCCAATCAGAACGCAGTCTTAGATTTTCTCATTTCTAAAAATAGATGTTTAGAGCGCTACAAAAGCGAACAGCATTCATGCAGACAACCGCTATTTGCTATTGATTTGAAATATAGTATTTATAAAGATACCAACAAAGATTTAATATTTTTTAGTATGCGGCCCGTAAACCACCATTTTAAACAAGCACACAATCGCCACGTTTGATGTCAGACGTCTGAATGCTTCAACGCTTCAGGTCCAATCTTCATTCTCTATTTTTGGGACCTGGATCGTTGGAGCGTTCAGATGCTCGTCAACGTTCAGCGTCAAAAACGCTTCAACGCAAGTGCGGGTGTCAAACGCTTCAACGCATCGACGTGGGAAGTTTCCTTGGGGGTTATGATTAGGCATCTTCATTTTATCGAGCCAATTTCTACGTTCCCACTTCGAACCTGCCTTCATTCATCTGACCCCTTCAGTGTTCAAAATCCGAGGTGTAAATTTCACCTACTAACGACAGAAGAACCAATCAGAGCGTACATCGATTGCGAATGAAGTCACGTTGAGTGACATCATCCTCTATTAGCGGCGTCTTTCCTCCTAATAAGGTGCCCACTAATTAGGTCAGCCAATCAGTAACGTTCTTGTGCGACCCATTTCGAATTTCAAATGTTTTCGAGGTCAGTGACGTCTCGTGTCTATTTATAAGTTATTTGAACATTGAAGGGGTCCAGATATATCAAGGGAAGTTCGAAGTGGGAACGTAGAAATTGGCTAGATAAATGAAGATGTGATTGGGGTACCCACGTATTTATTATACTACCCTACTTTAATGAAACTCCCATGTGTATCAACCCCGTTGTTCTCCATATAATGCTTCACACCTGCTGCACGATTGCCTACTCGCTTATGCGCAGTTGGCCCATTATATTCTAGCTCGAATGCCTGGCTCCAGGGATCTATAGTGTAGTGAAACTCCCACATCTTGCCCCCTACTGTTTTTTCATATTATGCTCCACACCTGCCTAAACAATCCGATTTGCGCTTTCCATACTACTCCGCGAACCGAAAGTGACATCATAAGTCTTGCGCGTGCGCAGTTAGCATTGACGAGTCAAAGTTAAAATCAAAAAACGAAAAACGGACAAGTCGAGGCAATTTTCATTATTTGATTATCATTTTTGGGACAAGTGAAACGAAAAACGAAAATTGGAAATTGACGGTCAATTTTCAATTTTTGATTTTGAGAAACCAAAAACCAAAAATGAAAATTGAAAATTGACGGTCAAATTTCAATTTTTGATTTTGAGAACACAAAAACAAAAAACGAAAATTGAAAATTGACGGTCAATTTTCAATTTTTGATTTTGAGAAACCAAAAACAAAAAACGAAAATTGAAAATTGACGGTCAATTTTCAATTTTTGATTTTGAGAACACAAAAACAAAAAACGAAAATTGAATTGTGCAAGGTTACACGGACCGTTTCAGTCCGTTTTTCCAGATTTTGGCGGCATCCCAGATTTATTCAAGCCCATGTTTTTCATGCACCCTGTTCATCTGTAGATGTAGATGACCATCTATGAATTGATGTGATATCTGACGGTCGTAATCCATAGATGGAGCACGAAATCATACGTAAACACCGAGTAAAAATCCGGTTTCCCCTCGTCTGGCGAGAGGGACTATTTACGCTAAAAATACGGCGTAAACAACTGAGTTTAGTAACTTACTGTCTTCTCAAATCCATATCGTATCGATCACCACCGTTTATTTGGGTCTTCGGGAGGATATACTTGATTTAATAGCATAAATCCACACATATCAACGTTTTCTTCCAGCCATCTCTGTTTCACAGGGACAAGATTCTACTGGATTGCATATACATACCCATCTCACATCACATAAATATCAAGGGAGGTAAACTTGAAATGCACTTTTCCGCCAGAAATTACCGGATTACTCGATTGAGAACAAATAAACGCAATTTATTCATACCTGGCGGTGTTCTGGTTTTCTTTTACACTTCATAACACAAATCCCGGCTCGTATATGGCGCTGCGGTGTACAGTTTTTGTAAAATCCTTTCTCAAATTAGCGGTTAAATTCCCCCGCTTCGAGCATCTTCACGGACGTTGAATGACTGCCGTAGCCTCGAACCCGAACTCCTAACAATTACGTCACGCACAACGAACAACGCTGATTAGCTATCTTGGATTGACGGACACGTTTGACAGTTTTGAATTTCGCGCACTGTCCACTGCAGTAGTGTAAACAGTCAATCAGCGTTGTTCATAGTGCGCGACGTAATTGCTATGATCTCGGGTTCGAGGCTACGGCAGTCCCTCTTGCATATGGCTCCAATTTCAACGTCCGTGAAGATGCTCGAAGCGGGGGAATTTAACCGCTGATTTGAGAAAGGATTTTACAAAAACTATACACCGCAGCGCCATATACGAGCCGGGATTTGTGTTATGAAGTGTAAAAGAAAACCAGAACACCGCCAGGTATGAATAAATAGCGTTTGTTTGTTCTCAATCGAGCATCTGAAATCGGGTAATTTCTGGCGGAAAAGTGCATTTCAAGTTTACCTCCCTTGATATTTATGTGGTGTGAGATGGATATGTATATGCAATCCAGTAGAATCTTGTCCCTGTGCTCTGTTTACCTTGTTGTTGTTGAATGACTTCGCGCCGTAAGGTCAACGAGCATGCGTACATGATACATTTAAATGAGGTCACGTGACTCTCTTTCGGACCCCAAGCCATCGTCGCACTATCACAACAGAGCCAGCCACCTCGCTGGGGGTCTAGTAATGGAGCCTGCGAAATGGAGCATGCGCTGTGGGGAGGTTGCAACAGAGCTAGCTCTGCAAACATCCGACCATATGTTGTGGTAGTGCGACGATGACTTGGGGGTCCGAAAGAGAGTCACGTGACCTTATTTAAATGTATCATGTACGCATGCTCGTTGACCTTACGGTGCGAAGTCATGCAACGACAAGGTAAACAGAGATGGCTGGAAGAAAACGTTGGTATGTGTGGATTTATGCTGTTAAATCAATTATATCCTCCCGAAGATCCAATTAAACGGTGGTGATCGATAGGATATGGATTTGAGAAGACAGCAGAGAAGAGAAGACAGTTACTAAACTCAGTTGTTCACGCTGTATTTTGAGCGTAAATAGTCCCGGTCCTCCTCGCCAGACGAGGGGGAACCGGATTTTTACTCGGTGTTTACGTACGACTTCGTGCTCCACCGTCAGATATCACAACAATTCTTAGATGGTTTTCTCCATCTAGTGTAGATGGCGCCACGATCGCCACCATTCGGGTTATTTGGCTATTACTGACGCCATTTTGTTCTACCGACGTCATGCTAACGTGTAGGGCATTCCCAATGCTCAGAAACGATGGACGAACGCGTATATTGGTATTATACCACGATACAGGTTATTCCGTATTGTAATACTAGCGGGTCTATACAGCGTAGTCCTGTAATAATAAAAGATCTATCACAATACATTCACTGCCCTAGTCTACATAAACTTTGATGACGTATCGCCCCTTCACTAAAAATTTGGTGAAACTCGTTTGCTCCAGAACTGATGGCGTCATGGAAATGAAGATTTCCGATTAAGAGAAAGCGGTATATTGAATCATATTCGTCGATCTGTAGTCACATTGAACTTTGTGACGTCACTTACCTTTGACCCCTGCGCATCATGACCGGAAGTGACAATTTGCGCATTGTGTGAATGCTTAGACGTGAAAGCGGCATCACCAAGGTCAATATATTAACCAGGGAGAGAGCGAGATATATCTAGATTATATTATAGCTAGAAAGAACTGTTCGTATGTACAGGTCATCGTAATGAACGTGTCGGTAATACGGAGTTGCGCAAGTGCATTTCAATGTTCTTTCCTCTGCACAAATTGAACCTTGTAAAAGTGTCCATACTTCTACAAACTCGATAGAGCCTTTGGAATGGCATTCTGTATATTCGGCTTAATAAACGTTAAGATATTGTCCAGAATGGCCCAGATTTTCATTGTAACAGACCGTAGGCTAGTTTGAATTGTTTGACGAGAATATGACTGAGCGCTGTCAGCAAAAAAGCTTGTTACTCGTTGTCAGATCGAAGAAACGGGACAATTTGAAAATATAAATTAAATTCACACAGCTACATGAAAGGTTAAAGAAAATTTGTCGTGTGTGGCCAATCTCAGTAAACTCAGATATAATATCACGGGATATTATATCTGACTGCAGCCCTATATAAATCTCGTGTGAATTTGAAACTACATTTGTTAGCCAATCAGGTGGTTAGCTTGGTGGAACAATTTCAAAATCACGCCCACAGTAATTACACACTGTATCACGTGGTCTAATATATAAACATTACCCGAAACAGTATTCAAATATGGCATCATTTCCAGACAGTGTGCGTTGTAAACCGTGAAGATCAAAGAGTTTACTCCTGCCGAAAAATCTGGCTTTGTTAGGGGGTAGAAAATATCAAAAGATTGCGCCGTGCGAAGATGTTTATCTCCGTGAACTAAACGTGAATCATTGCTGTCGTAATAAGCAGAGTACCCGATGGATAGAGGAAACAAGCCAAATTGGTCCGATAAATGAGGAGTGTATTCTGGTACATCAACACGTAATTACATCATGGCTACTGACCTCTTGACTCATGCCCAGTCCTCCCAATTATTACAATCTATTACGTCATATATCGCAATATGGTCAAAGGGGGATAATTCTCAGGATACCACATTTTCTCCTCTCAATAAAACCCAAAACTTCATACCAACTGTAACAATAATATCGGCAATACATTAACGAAGAACGAAACCATTCAACCAAGTATAGGCTGTGTTCGAGTTGTAGTACTTTTGCGCATTGGCGCATTATCATGAAGAATGGGTTCCATAGGAACTGCGGGTTCCGTTGGTTCATTTCAACTCAAATCACAATAACCAAACTGTAGCTCATTTAACTGATGAATACCCGGCGGACTAGCTTTAGCTAGCTTACTAACATTCCAAGTTCGCCCATCAGTAGTTACAAAAGAACTATTTCCTGAAGTTTTAGAGATTTGTAACGGCTTTGAGAACTTACTTCTGCCGTTTTTGACGTTACCAGGTTTCTTTACACGCACCCAGTCACATACATTTAAGTCGGAATTCTTACAACCGCGTTTTGCGTCGGTATATGCCTTGTATTTAGCCTGTTTCTCGAGGACTCTCCTTCGCACTTCAGGTTTTTTATCCTCGGAATACCTTAGAGGTCGACCGACCAAATCAAATTTTGTGCGCATTTTTCGCCCATGGAGTAATACAGACGGTGCTACTCCAGTAGTATCATGCGGAGTAGCTCTGAAAATTGTTAGGGAATTTTGTACACATAATTTCCATGATTTACCGGTATTGATCGCATTTTGTACATTATGACCTAAGTTAGCGTTAAATCGCTCAGTACAGAACTCTTTGAATTCTTCCGATTAGAACTGTTCTCCATGATCAGTTACAAGTTATTCAGGAAAACCTTCCCGGCTAAACACCGACTGCAAGAATGCTACGACATTCTGGGCAGTAACTGTTGAAGTGAAACTGACATCTGGCCATTTACTGTAATAATCATGGAGGACAATTGCGAATTTACATTCTTGTCTGGCACAGGCAAATGGCCCCACGATATCCAACGAGTTTGCACCACGGCCCATCAGGCAGTGTAACAGGTTTCAAAGGGGCGAAAGTAGATTTCGCGCTTTTGTCATTCATTTGACAGATAACACAAGACTGGATTGCACACTCGACTTGTCTATCCATATCCGGTCACCAATATTGCTCCCGTAATCTTTGTTTCGTCCCAGTTATGCCCTGATGAGACTCGTGTGCCAGTTCTATCAAATTTGCTCTCGGAGAGAGCGGAACAACTAATCGAGACCCTCTTGTTAACATACTGTCCATTTTGAATCCTGAACATACTGTCGCACTTCGATTAACTCTGTGTCCTGACTGACTTCTTCTTTGAATTTTTCAAGAGAGATCAGTTTACACAGAGGCTCAAGAACACCGGCACACCATTTCGCCATCATCTTCACATTCACTCACATCATGGGGTAAAGGAAATCTAGAAAGATCGTCAGCTACGAGATTGTCACTTCCTTTCTTGTATTCAACTGTATAATTATAACGCATAAGTCTACATGACCATCGCGCAATGCGCATCGACTGTCTGTCCGTCTCTTTTGTCAACAAAGTGGTGAGCGCCTGGTGATCAGTGACCAACCGAAATTCGCTACCCAACAGGTAGATATGAAAAAGTTCGCTCGCGTATACGCAGGCCAAAGCTTCACGATCCCCGACGGAGTATTTTCTCTCCGCTTCGGACAGAGTGCGCGACGCACAAGTAACCGTAACTTCCTTACCATTTTTGACTCGAGTTAACACTCCTGCGCATTCACCAAGCCTCGATCCGTTTTCCGCTTTTTACAAACAGCTCCAAATCTAATCTCACCCACAGGCAACAAAAATGTAATGAGCCGTTACACTATTATGCCCGAGGTGTATTACGCGAAACATGTCACAATTTTTTTTCTAACTATGCAGTTATGTCAACCATGCCATTATATATTTCAATTATGTCATGAATAACATCAGTACGGTACTATATGAAGACAAACGCAAACGAACTCTTTTTGGGTAGCGCAGTTTTACAAAATTTACAGAGATGTGACGCGGCTTAGCAACACAATGGCGGACTTTTCATTGAAAAAATGACGAGGATGGGAGGCGTAGGTATCTATGACTACAACCTGAAAATAGAACCGGCACGTTCTTTCATTCATGCATTATCCATCACGCGCTGGTGATCCATGCCAATCAAAACGACAAACCAATGGAATATCATCGAATCATACGAACTGTTCCTTCCGTTCTACATTTTTACTTCGGTGGGGCAGAGATCATTCCTGCAGCCGTTTAGATGAAAGGTACATACAATCGAAGCCAGGAGATGGACTCCTGCGATGCCATAGCCGGAGGCATCCGTGGTGAGTACGACGTCAAAATCAGGATTGTAAGGCGCAAGACAGGGACTGTTTACAATCAACTGTTTGACCTTGTCAAAACTAGCTTGCTCGGTTCCTGTCCACGTGAAATGCTCATCTTTGCGGAGTATGGGCGCAATGGCTCTACCACATTTGCAAAACTAGGAACGTGGTTTGCGAAATAGCCCGCTAGGCCCCCCTTCTAGACCCGTGAGAATAATGTGCATCATTTTCTGGAAAGCAGATGGCGCCGACGATAGACCGAAACAAAGCCGTTTAAATCTGTAGACCCCGTCGTTCGAAATGAAGCATGTCAGATTCCGTGAATCTGGATGTAACAGCATTTGATGGTAGGCCGAAGTTAAATCTAGCCGGGAAAAATATTTCGCGTCTCGTAATTCACAAAACAATTCATCAATTTTGGGTAAGCGATGAGTGTTGGGAATAATTGCCTCATTCACACGTCTCAAATCCACGCAAACCCTCAGGTCACCAGACGTTTTCCATGTAACCACAATATGGGACACCCACTCCGAAGCATCCACTTTCTCAATCACGTCTAATGTTTCCAGCCAATGTAACTCGGCTGCTACCTTATCTCTAACAGCGAAAGGAAGCCTTCTCAACAGGTACAATTTTTCTCATTTACCTTAATCTTATGTACAAAACCTTTCACCGAAGGCAAGTTTTGCTTTGATTTGACAAACATATGTTGGAAAGGTTTTACGGTCGATACTTCATGTAAGGAAGCACGAGAAATCTCTGGGACCATACTTTTCTACAGCGGTGGAATGAAGACGGTACTTTGGGTATAATACTTTCTCACAGCGGTATCATCAGCGGTGAAATGAAGACGGTAGTTTGAATATTATACTGTTGCTCAGCGGTAGATACGGCACTTTGGAATAATACGATTATTCAGCGGGAGCTTGAGACGACGGTTTGATAGCCCTCTCCTTTTCCTCAGCGGTGGAATACAGACGGTGGTTTGAATAGTCTCCCTTGCTTTAATTAATCGAGTGCTATTTGGGACCATTTGATTCATGAGCTGAGAGGATTGCAGATGGCAGTTTGGAGGTCATCATTTGTATAAAGCTTATCAAGAAAATAGATTGCTTAGTTTTTCATCAGCGGTGAAATGAAGACGGTAGTCTGAATTTTATACTTTTGCTCAGCGGTAGATACGGCACTTTGGATAGTGTTATTAGTTAATGGCAGATTGAGACGGCGGTTTGATAGCCTTCTCCTTTTCCTCAGCGATGGAATGGAGACGGTGGTATGAATCGTCTCCCTTGCTTTGAAGCAGTTTTTCCTCAGCGGTGAAATGAAGACGGTAGTTTAAATATTATACTTTTGCTCAACAGTAGATACGGCACTTTGGATGGTATTATTAGTTAGCGGCAGATTGAGACGGCGGTTTGATAGCTTTCTCCTTTTCGTCAGCGGTGGAATGGGGACGGTGGTTTGAATAGTCTCCCTTGCTTTGAAGCACATTTCCATCAACGGTGGAATGAAGACGGCAGTTTGAATATTATACTTTTGCTCAGCGGTAGATACGGCACTTTGGATAGTATTATTATGTAGAGGCAGATTAAGACGGCGGTTTGATAGCCTTCTCCTTTTCCTCAGCGGTGGAATGGAGACGGTGGTTTGAATAGTCTCCCTTGCTTTGAAGCAGTTTTTCCTCAGCGGTGGAATGGAGACGGTAGTTTGAATCGTCTCCCTTGCTTTGAAGCAGTTTTTCCTCAGCTCAGGTGGAATGAAGACGGTAGTTTGAATATTATACTTTTGCTAAGCGGTAGATACGGCACTTTGGATGGTATTATTAGTTAGCGGCAGATTGAGACGGCAGTTTGATAGCCTTCTCCTTTTCCTCAGCGGTGGAATGGAGACGGTGGTTTGAATAGTCTCCCTTGCTTTGAAGCACTTTTTCCTCAGCGGTGGAATGGAGCCGGTAGTTTGAATCGTCTCCCTTGCTTTGAAGCAGTTTTTCCTCAGCGGTGAAATGAAGACGGTAGTTTAAATATTATACTTTTGCTCAGCGGTAGATACGGCACTTTGGATAGTGTTATTAGTTAGCGGCAGATTGAGACGGCGGTTTGATAGCCTTCTCCTTTTCCTCAGCGGTAGAATGGAGACGGTGGTATGAATCGTCTCCCTTGCTTTGAAGCAGTTTTTCCTCAGCTGTGAAATGAAGACGGTAGTTTAAATATTACACTTTTGCTCAACGGTAGATATGGCACTTTGGATGGTATTATTAGTTAGCGGCAGATTGAGACGGCGGTTTGATAGCCTTCTCCTTTTCCTCAGCGGTGGAATGGAGACGGTGGTTTGAATAGTCTCCCTTGCTTTGAAGCACTTTTTTCTCAGCGGTGGAATGAAGACGGTAGTTTGAATATTATACCTTTGCTCAGCGGTAGATACGGCACTTTGGATAGTATTATTAGTTAGCGGCAGATTGAGACGGCGGTTTGATAGCCTTCTCCTTTTCCTCAGCGGTGGAATGGAGACGGTGGTTTGAATCGTCTCCCTTGCTTTGAAGCAGTTTTTCCTCAGCGGTGAAATGAAGACGGTAGTTTGAATATTATACTTTTGCTCAGCGGTAGATACGGCACTTTGGATGGTATTATTAGTTAGCGGCAGATTGAGACGGTGGTTTGATAGCTTTCTCCTTTTCCTCAGCGGTGAAATGGAGACGGTGTTTTGAATAGTCTCCCTTGCTTTGAAGCACTTTTCTATCAGCGGTGGAATGAAGACGGTAGTTTGAATATTATACTTTTGCTCAGCGGTAGATACGGCACTTTGGATGGTATTATTAGTTAGCGGCAGATTGAGACGGCGGTTTGATAGCCTTCTCCTTTTCCTCAGCGGTGGAATGGAGACGGTGGTTTGAATAGTCTCCCTTGCTTTGAAGCACTTTTTCCTCAGCGGTGGAATGAAGACGGTAGTTTGAATATTATACCTTTGCTCAGCGGTATATACGGCACTTTGGATAGTATTATATTATTTAGCGGCAGATTGAGACGGCGGTTTGATAGCCTTCTCCTTTTCCTCAGCGGTGGAATGGAGACGGTGGTTTGAATAGTCTCCCTTGCTTTGAAGCACTTTTTCATCAGCGATGGAATGAAGACAGTAGTTTAAATATTACACTTTTGCTCAACGGTAGATACGGCACTTTAGTTACCTAACCCTAAGTCCTAAACCCGCTTTGACACTCGACTTCAGGTACAGTCCTCCCTAACACCGCTTTGACACTCGTCTTCACATACAACCCTTCCCAACCCTGCTTTGACACTCTACTTCAGGTAAGTTCCTCCCTAACACCGTTTTGACACTCGACTTCACGTACATTCCTCCCTAACACCGTTTTGACACTCGGATACACATACATTCCTCCCTAACACGGATTTGACACTCGACTTCATGTAAATTCCTCCCTAACACCGCTTTGACACTCGACTTCACGAATATTCCCCCATAACCCTGCTTTGACACTCGACTTCACGTACATTCCTCTCTAACACCGTTTTGACACTCAATTTCACATACCCTCCCTGACATGGCTTTCACACTTGACTTCATGAACATTCCGCCCTAACCCTGCTTTGACACTCGCATTCACGTACATTCCTTCCTAACATCGAATGACACTCGACTTCACATACATTCCTCCCTAACACCGATTTGACACTCGGCTACATGTACGTTCCTCCCTAACACCGCTTTGACACTCGACTTCACGAATATTCCTCCATAACCCTATTTTGACATTCGACGTGACGTACATTCCTCCCTAACCCTTTTGACACCCGACTTCACATACATTCCTCCCTGTCACGGCTTTGACACTCGACTTTACAAACTTTTCTCCTTAACCCTGCTTTGTCACTCGACTGCACGTACATTCCTCCCTTAAACCGTTTTGACACTCAGCTTCACGTACATTCATCCCTAACACCACTGTGACAGTCAACTTGACATACTTTCCTCCTTAACGGCGCTTTGACACTCGACATCACGTACATTCCTCCCTAATCCCGATTTGAGAAACTACAGGTACACTTTGGTGGAGAAATGTTTTATAGCTGAAACAAACCTGAACAAGATAGTTTTGAAAGTTACCTAACCCTAAGTCCTAAACCCGTTTGACACTTCACTTCAGGTGCAGTCCTCCCTAACACCGCTTTGACACTCGACTTTACGTACATTTGTCCCTAACACCGCTTTGACACTCGAATTCATGTACATTCCTCCCTAACCCCGATTTGACAAACTACAGACTTTGGTGGAGAATTTTTTTTTTATAGCTGAAACGAACATGAACTTGATAGTTATGAAAGTTACCTAACCCTAAGTCCTAAACCCGCTTTGACACTCAACTTCAGGTACAGTCCTCCCTAACACCGCTTTGACACTCGGCTACACGTACATTCCTCCCCAACACCGCGTTGACACTCATCTTCACATACAACCCTCCCTTATCCTGCTTTGACACTCGACTTCACGTCCATTTGTCCCTAACACCGCTTTGACACTCAACTTCCAATACATTCATCGCTAACACGACTTTGACAGTCAACTTCATATACATTCCTCCCTAACACCGCTTTGACACTCGACTTCACGTACATTTGTCCCTAACACCCATTTGACACTCGAATTCACGTACATTCCTGCCTAACCTCGATTTGACAAACTACAGACTTTGGTGGAGAAATAATTTTGTTCATAGCTGAAACGAACCTGAACTTGATAGTTATGAAAGTTACCTAACCCTAAGTCCTAAACCCGCTTTGATACTCGACTTCAGGTACAGTCCTCCCTAACACCGATTTGACACTCGGCTACACGTACATTCCTCCCTAACACTGCTTTGACACTCATCTTCACATACAACCCTCCCTAACCCTGCTTTGACACTCGACTTCACGTACATTCCTCCCTAACACCGCTTTGACAATCGACTTCACATAAATTTGTCCCTAACACCGCTTTGACACTCTAATTCACGTACATTCCTCCCTAACCCCGATTTGACAAACTACAGACTTTGGTGGAGAAATATTTTTTTTTATAGCTGAAACGAACCTGAACTTGATAGTTATGAAAGTTACCTAACCCTAAGTCCTAAACCCGCTTTGACACTCAACTTCAGGTACAGTCCTTCCTAACACCGCTTTGACACTCGGCTACACGTACATTCCTCCCTAACACCGCGTTGACACGCGTCTTCACATACAACCCTCCCTAATCTTGCTTTGACACTCGACTTCACGTACATTCCTCCCTAACACCGCTTCGACACTCGACTTCACGTACATTTGTCCCTAACACCGCTTTGACACTCAACTTCCGATACATTCATCCTTAACACGACTCTGACAGTCAACTTCATATACATTCCTCCCTAACACCGCTTTGACACTCGACTTCACGTACATTTGTCCCTAACACCCCTTTGACACTCGAATTCACGTACATTCCTCCCTAACCTCGATTTGACAAACTACAGACTTTGGTGGAGAAATAATTTTTTTCATAGCTGAAACGAACCTGAACTTGATAGTTATGAAAGTTACCTAACCCTAAGTCCTAAACCCGCTTTGACACTCGACTTCAGGTACAGTCCTCCCTAACACCGCTTTGACACTCGGCTACACGTACATTCCTCCCTAACACCACTTTGACACTCATCTTCACATACAACCCTCCCAACCCTGCTTTGACACTCGACTTCACGTACATTCCTCCCTAACACCGCTTTGACAATCGACTTCACATACATTTGTCCCTAGCACCGGTTTGACAGTCGAATTCACGTACATTCCTCCCTAACCCCGATTTGACAAACTACAGACTTTGGTGGAGAAATATTTTTTTTTATAGCTGAAACGAACCTGAACTTGATAGTTATGAAAGTTACCTAACCCTAAGTCCTAAACCCGCTTTGACACTCGACTTCAGGTACAGTCCTCCCTAACACCGCTTTGACACTCGGCTACACGTACATTCCTCCCTAACACCGCTTGACACTCGTCTTCACATACAACCCTCCCTAATCCTGCTTTGACACTCGACTTCGCGTACATTCCTCCCTAACACCGCTTTGACACTCGACTTCACGTACATTTGTCCCTATCACCGCTTTGCCACTCAACTTCCGATACATTCATCCCTAACACGACTCTGACAGTCAACTTCATATACATTCCTCCCTAACACCGCTTTGACACTCGACTTCACGTACATTTGTCCCTAACACTCCTTTGACACTCGAATTCACGTACATTCCTCCCTAACCTCGATTTGACAAACTACAGACTTTGGTGGAGAAATAATTTTTTTCATAGCTGAAACGAACCTGAACTTGATAGTTATGAAAGTTACCTAACCCTAAGTCCTAAACCCGCTTTGACACTCGACTTCAGGTACAGTCCTCCCTAACACCGCTTTGACACTCGGCTACACGTACATTCCTCCCTAACACCGCTTTGACACTCATCTTCACATACAACCCTCCCAACCCTGCTTTGACACTCGACTTCACGTACATTCCTCCCTAACACCGCTTTGACACTCGACTTCACATACATTTGTCCCTAACACCGCTTTGACACTCGAATTCACGTACATTCCTCCCTAACCCCGATTTGACAAACTACAGACTTTGGTGGAGAAATATTTTTTTATAGCTGAAACGAACCTGAACTTGATAGTTATGAAAGTTACCTAACCCTAAGTCCTAAACCCGCTTTGACACTCGACTTCAGGTACAGTCCTCCCTAACACCGCTTTGACACTCGGCTACACGTACATTCCTCCCTAACACCGCGTTGACACTCGTCTTCACATACAACCCTCCCTAATCCTGCTTTGACACTCGACTTCGCGTACATTCCTCCCTAACACCGCTTTGACACTCGACTTCACGTACATTTGTCCCTAACACCGCTTTGACACTCAACTTCCGATACATTCATCCCTAACACGACTCTGACAGTCAACTTCATATACATTCCTCCCTAACACCGCTTTGACACTCGACTTCACGTACATTTGTCCCTAACACTCCTTTGACACCCGAATTCACGTACATTCCTCCCTAACCTCGATTTGACAAACTACAGACTTTGGTGGAGAAATAATTTTTTTCATAGCTGAAACGAACCTGAACTTGATAGTTATGAAAGTTACCTAACCCTAAGTCCTAAACCCGCTTTGACACTCGACTTCAGGTACAGTCCTCCCTAACACCGCTTTGACACTCGGCTACACGTACATTCCTCCCTAACACCGCTTTGACACTCATCTTCACATACAACCCTCCCAACCCTGCTTTGACACTCGACTTCACGTACATTCCTCCCTAACACCGCTTTGACAATCGACTTCACATACATTTGTCCCTAACACCGCTTTGACACTCGAATTCACGTACATTCCTCCCTAACCCCGATTTGACAAACTACAGACTTTGGTGGAGAAATAGTTTTTTTTTATAGCTGAAACGAACCTGAACTTGATAGTTATGAAAGTTACCTAACCCTAAGTCCTAAACCCGCTCTGACACTCGACTTCAGGTACAGTCCTCCCTAACACCGCTTTGACACTCGGCTACACGTACATTCCTCCCTAACACCGCTTTGACACTCGTCTTCTCATACAACTCTCCCTAATCCTGCTTTGACACTCGATTTCACGTACATTCCTCCCTAACACCGCTTTGACACTCGGCTACGCATGTATGCCTACATGATAAAGAGTTAGATTTATATTTTTAAAGTTACTAATATAATTTTTTGATTGGATGAAGAACTTGGAAGTGGACTAGGTTATCGTGGAATCTGCCCTATGGTTCATATAATATGGGCTATTTTGGTGCAACAGCATGCTATTTTCTATATTTGAATAAGACGTTTTTAACATGGTTCTGAAGTTTGTAAATTTTTGTGTTAGCTAATACACAAGATCTTACTTTTGACAAAAACATTTCCTCAAAATTTCTTTTCAACAGCACGGTAAAATTACCAAACATGTGCTTTTTTAAAATAATTTTCAAAATATGCATATCTGATGAAGAAGTTATTACGAAATCCGTTGTCGAGGACATGTGACCTCCGACTTGTATCAGCTCAAGTCCGCTGTATAGACATCGACAATTGAAATATCCAAACACATCATATCCAACCAAGAGTTATAACCCGTTCTTGCCATATTTACAAGGAAGATTTATTCTGTTGGAGCAATGCCGCAAACCAGCTGTGTAGGTAGGAATTGCCAGTCTGCAAACTACCAAGACTGCAACGCCACTGTTTAAAATTGAAAGTTCGAAAAGACATAGGCCTACATACAAATTCTTTCTCTAATATAACCCCCACGAGTCGCCCCATATTTCTGATAAGTGTTATTTATCTACTTATATGGTGTTCGCTATCGCAGAGTCCCTTAAATGAATTATGGACCAGATATGTGCACTAAGTTTGCGGACTTATACCAGACGAAGTGTGCTGGCGTACTGATTTTCCATCAGCTCATGTATCAAGCGGTCCCAAATAGCAGTCAATTGCTTCAAAGCAAGGGAGACTATTGAAACCACCGTCTCCACTCCACCGCTGAGAAAAAGGAGAAGGCTATCATACCGTCGTTTCAGTCTGCCTCTAAATAATAATACTATCCAAAGTTCCATATCTACTGCTGAGCAAAAGTATAATATTCAAACTACCGTCTTCATTCCACCGCTGATAAAAAAGTAAGCAGTCGATTGCTTCAAAGCAAGGGAGACTATTCAAACCACCGTCTCCATTCTACCGCCATGGAAAAAGAGGCTATCAAACCGCCGTTTCAATCTGCCGCTAAATAACAATAAGATCCGAAGTGCAGTATCTACCGCTGAGCAAAAGTATAATATTCAAACTACCGTCTTCTTTCCACCGCTGAGAAAAAAGTGCTTTAAAGCAAGGGAGACGATTCAAACCACCGTCTCCATTCCACCGCTGAGGAAAATGAGAATGCTATCAAACCGCCGTCTCGATTTGCCGCTAAATAATAATACTATCCAAAGTGCCGTATCTACCGCTGAGCAAAAGTTCCACCGCTGATGAAAAAGTGCTTCAAAGCAAGGGAGACTATTCAAACCACCGTCTTCATTCCAACGCTGATAAAAAAGTCAGCAGTCGATTGCTTCAAAGCAAGGGAGACTATTCAAACCACCGTCTCCATTCTACCGCCATGGAAAAAGAGGCTATCAAACCGCCGTTCAATCTGCCGCTAAATAACAATACTATCCGAAGTGCAGTATCTACCGCTGAGCAAAAGTATAATATTCAAACTACCGTCTTCTTTCCACCGCTGAGAAAAAAGTGCTTTAAAGCAAGGGAGACGATTCAAACCACCGTCTCCATTCCGCCGCTGAGGAAAAGGAGAAGGCTATCAAACCGCCGTCTCAATCTGCCGCTAAATAATAATACAATCCAAAGTGCCGTATCTACCGCTGAGCAAAAGTATAACATTCAAACTACTGTCTTCATTCCACCACTGATGAGAAAGTGCTTCTAAGCAAAGGAGACTATTCAAACCACCGTCTCCATTCCACCGCCCAGGAAAAGGAGAAAACCATCAAACCGCCAAAAGTATAATATTCAAAATACCGTCTTCACTCCACCATTGATGAGAAAGTGCTTCTAAGCAAGGGAGACTATCCAAACCACCGTCTCCATTCCACCACCGAGGAATAGGAGACAACCATCAAACCGCCGTCTCAATCTGCCGTTAAATAATAATACTATCCAAAGTGCCGTATCTACCGCTAGATGGACAATGAACTGTTAAATGCCGCAACGCCGTTTCTCTGAAAAGATACAGCATACAGACAGCTAGAATGATTACCGCTCTCAGCCCCGACCACCCACCCCTTATGAAAATGTTTCAAACGCCGCTACGCGGCCTTTAAAACAGAAGACATGCCTTAATAGTGGGAAGTCTATCTCTCTCGTGCTCCCTTACATGAAGTATGGACCGGTTTTACTGTATCAGTTAAGATAAATTCTTTGGTTTTGGATTTTGGAACTTCCACATGTACTTCAGAGGTGGATATGCCGACTTGCGGGTTTTGTACCTGTGACTCATAATTTACCTGTGGAGTGGCTTGATCAATACCTGGGCCCAGTATGGGGTCAGTTTTATATATACTCTCTTCATTAATAACACATGCAGTATTTGCTGTACCGGTAGTACAAGACAAACTAGCCCTTGTATGTTTAACTTGAGAGTTTGTATCATGTCCCTGCCAAGCAGGCTATACCCCTGGACTACATATAGGTAAGTATCGACAGTTTTGTCTTTGTATGTCACTCTGGCTTTGAAACGCCCCTTTGTCATTATTTGGAGCTTTGTGTAAGATGACATACGTTCAGCAGGTGCATGGGCGTCTTCCAGCGCTTCATGACAGAAATAGTTGGAAAAAGTCTTGTAGGACTTAAAGTCTTACCAGAACCAGTGTCGACCATCATAGGGAGAGAAATTCCATTCACTTTCAGCTGACATGGGACAGGCTTGAGAGATCTGGTACTGCAGCTGGACAACACACACACATCATACTCGGCAGGGTCGTCGTCATCTGCAGAGGTCACATAGTGCACGGGGTTGGAGTTTGGTTTTCCTCTGTTTTTACCTGCGGCACGCACACAGTTGCCTGGCCTGTGGGATATTGGATGGTCGATGCCTACGTATATATATTTTTTTCTTCAAAAAATTATGAAAATTAATAAATATATATAATTTTTTTAAAAATATTTTTTCTGGGTATTTCTCTTTCATCTTTGGTTCAATTAAAGTCATTCCCTACAATGTCAAGCCGAGTTACTACAGTTTTTAATTATCTACCATACCCTGCCATCTTTGGTTCAATTAAAGTCATTCCCTATAATGTCAAGCCGAGTTACTACAGTTTTTAATTATCTACCATACCCTGCCCTCTATGTCATAGACATTATAATGAATGACTTTAATTGAACCAAAGATGAAAGAGAAATACAAATATATAGGGATATATTTATTAATTTTCATAATTTTTTGAAGAAAAAAAAAAATATATATACGTAGCCATCGACCATCCAATATCCCACAGGCCAGGCAACTGTGGGCACGCAGGTATGGTGTTCCATTTCGGCCATTTTTGCGTCGCGCGTCGCAGGCGACGGGAAGGGCGACGTCACCCTTCCCGTCGCCCTTCCCGTCGCGTTCTTATAATGTTAAGAGATAGAACGCGACGCGACGTCGCCCTTTTTAAACACGACATCGCCCGCGACGTCGCGCGTCGCTTTAATCAACACGACGCGATGGGCGACGTCGCCCACGACGTCGCTTGCGACGTCGCCCATCCCGTCACGTTCTTATAATGTTAAGAGATGGAACGCGACGCGACGTCGCTCTGTTTAAACGCGACGTCGCCCTTCCCGTCGCCTTCCGGTATTTAAGGACAAAATCGAGCTGCGCATGCTTAAATATTAGTCCATGCTTGGAATGATACCGGTTATGAAATTATCTCTCGGAAAGTCTGTAACTCGCTGTGTTGTACTGTACACATTATATTTTCGCTTCCAAAAGATATGCGCAACCCCCACATCCGTACACGCGTGAATGTGTGTGTGGCTTTTATGTGTGCTTTTATGTGTTTGTGTGTTTTCATTTTTCAGATATCCTCACAGTATACCTCCTTATGTTATTACATTGACCAGGGCGTTGAAAATATCCTTTTATTAACTGCTGTCAAACACTGTATACCGGTACTCAACCTGTCACGTCCCGACAGATTGTAGTAGATCTTTTAGCTTTCAATTTAGCAGAGAGAGATAGTCATATAGCTCTCAAAAAGAAGAAGAAAAAAAAAGAAATTATGATGGAATTGAAGTCATTTTACTGTGAGAATTATGTTCTCTCTATTCTTTCTAAAAATTGATTGAAGAATATTAGTTTTTCTGCACTCTTCGAATTATCCGGCATTTCCACGATCGTACTAGACGTTTGACGACAATTGAACTTCAAATTTAAGACGAGTTCTTGGAGTTCGGGTAAGTTGCTCTTAACTCATGGCCGTAGACAAGGGGGGCATGCCCCCCCCCCCCCCAAATATTTGCAAGACAAACAAAAAATAGACGTGTTTGTGAAATACATATTCCCCACTGCGTGTTTGTCAGAGGGGAAAGTGGTCAAGCAGAGGAAACGAGGCATGTTTAAGCATACAGTTAATAGGGGAGTTCCGAATCGCCTTTTACATCTAGACTGCTGGCGCTCGTGTTGTTAAGAGTTGAGAGTGATTCTTGGCCTTATTTTCTACGAAAATCTGTCGTCGATAATTGCATGTATAAAATTCTCTAATCGCACTTGTAAATCAATGAGAAAATAATGTCCGTCTCAGTGCACCAACGCGGGCAGTTGCGAATCACTTTGGTAAGAAGCGGATCACGCCATATAGCGGTCGCTACAGCCGCTGGGAATTATATATATATATATATATATATATATATATATAGACTAAATGATCACAGTATAAACTGCCTTTGTGTATGGTAAATATAGTACTAGAAAAAAGTCATGACAAACTCGGACTGATTGATTTCGCTATATATATATATATATATATATATATATATATATATATATATATATATATATATATATATATATATATAAAGCCTGAGTGGTCATTTATCACCAATATCCCAATAGGCGAAAAATGTGGTATCACATGCCTGGACTTTGTTGGATTGCCATTACTGAGGCAGAAATTGTTCATAGACAACGACGCCCTGATCTGTCTGACCATGCCATATACGGAAATTATCCTCACTAATTAAATTAATTCTCTCAGGATTTCGATAGTTCGTTATTTGTTCACGGACGACACCATTCATTTAAGATTGAACCTGACGGACCTGGTTCAATAGAAACCTGTCGAAAATGTTTCCCCATCTGACCTGATATACTGCATGGAATTCAGATTCAAATTTAAGAAAGTTACACACACGTTCCATCGTGTTTCTGACAGCTGAACGAATTCTACTCGCATATTCAAGATTACAATATATAAACTCTCTAAATGGACATCGGACATCTATTTAGCATCTATATTTGGACAAAAGAAAATAGAGGAAAGGACACACAGATATATTTTCCCAATTTTAATAATGAAATCTTTAATTTTGAAATCTTTGGTATGTGTGTGGTGGGGTGGGGGAAGGGGGGGGGGAGGGGGTGAAGACTATCCCGTTCTGTGACTTAAAATTATTCTAAAGCAATAACTTTGCCCAAGAGACATTTGTCCGTGTGCAGTCTTCAATGTCACAATTCGTAATCCGGAATTGACATCTCTAATGCCGCATTATGTTACAATGCTGGCGAGTTAAGGGTTATCGCAAATCATTAGATATTGTGTTTGACCATTAATATGATTCAGTCACTGAAACGAATACTGAAATTATCACTTAAAGCCATTTTATTTCTCGTAGATTCAACACTTAAGAAATCACACGCGCTTTTGTCCCAGCGTGAATTTGCCATTGCGTGGTACCGGAAGCATTACCATGCCGAATTGACCGAGAAACAAACAACGCAGGTCGGTTGTTCGACATTTATTTGGGTCCACAGAAACAGACGTTCCAATAAAAATAGAAAAGATTTACACAGATGCTTTATTGCAAGAAATATAAGGCGTTCATTAGGAAAGTGATCCGCAAGTCACCGTGATTCGGAACCCACAAAACTACTGTATAAATTCCCTCCAAAATGTACAAAACACGTATTCCCTCCAAAACCACAACCTGGATGAGTCGCTGAGCTAATTAGTTTGCACAACGTTTTTTGTGTTGACCAAGTTTGAGGTTTAATAACCCTGGAAAGAAAATACCCACACATAAAAGCAATAAAAGACCAAAAAAAAACTGGTTAGAACGTGTACGTTTTAATGTTGAGTTTTATTCACTGGGAAAGGCCAAGAACGCATCTCCAGTCATCTGGGATCCTGGAGCTTCCGGGGCCTAGGCGGCCCCTGGACCCTCGCCTTATTGTGCTGTCATAGTATAGCTCCCCCCCCCCGCCCCAAATCTGAAAACTTGTCTACGTCCTTGTAACTGCAGGGGTTCTTTCCTCAATTTCAAGAAAAATTCAAATCTCGTTGATATGCACTCTTAAAATAATTCATGGATTTTGTTCCAGGTTTTATTCAGGCCATTTGACGACAATTGTGTTTCAAGGATGATTTTTTTTTATATTTTTCTTGAAAATGAGGAAAGAATCTCTGCAGTTAAGAGCAACTTACTCGAACTCCAAGAACTCGTCCTGAATTTTAAGTTCAATCGTCTAGAACGATCGTGGAAATGCCGGACGATTTAAAGAGTGCAGAAGTACTAATATTCTTCAGTCAGTTCTTAGAAAGAGTAGAAAGAACAAAATAACTTCAATTCCATCATAATTTTCTTTCTTTTTTCTTTTTGAGAGTTATGGGACTATCTCTCTCCGCTAAATTGAAAGCTTATAGATCTACACTACAATCTGTCGGGACGTGACAGGTTAAGTAACGGTATACAGTGTTGGACAGCAGTAAATAAAAGGATATATTTTCAACGGCCTGGTAAATGTGGTCACATAAGGAGGTATACTGTAAGAACAACTGAAAAACACAAACACATAAAAGCACACAGAAAGTACACACACACATACAAGCGTAAATCCAATGAGAATAAAGAAATTCAAGACGATGTACGGATGTGGGGGTTGCGTATATTTTTTGGAAGCGAAGATATAATTTGTACAGCACAACACAGCGAGCTGCAGACTTTCCGAGGGATAACTTCATAACAGGCATCATTCCAAGCATGGACTAATATTTAACACCATTTAAAAGCTATACGATAATGCAAGATAATCATTATTCATTTACGCTGACATTTTCTTCATCGATAGTGGCAGAGATCATTCATGAAATGACGGCCTCGCCATACGATCCACATCGCAATAGCTGCTCCCTAAGCATGCGCAGATCGATTTTGTCCTAAAATACCGGAAGGCGACGGGAAGGGCGACGTCGCTAGCGACATCGCGTTTAAACAGAGCAACGTCGCGTCGCGTTCTATCTCTTAACATTATAAGAACGCGACGGGAAGGGCAACGGGATGGGCGACGTCGCGAGCGACGTCGTGGGCGACGTCGCCCATCACGTCGTGTTGATTAAAGCGACGCGAGACGGGAAGGGTGACGTCGCGGGCGACGTCGTGGGCGACGTCGCGTTTAAAAAGGGCGACGTCGCGTCGCGTTCTATCTCTTAACATTATAAGAACGCGACGGGAAGGGCGACGTCGCGGGCGACGTCGTGGGCGACGTCGCCCTTCCCGTCGCCTGCGACGCGCGACGCAAAAATGGTCGAAATGGAACACCATACGCAGGTCTACAAGAGTCTCGCGTTGTTGTTGTTGTTGTTGTTCTTCTTCTTCTTGTGACTTTTTGAAATGCGCATGAGCTAAGAGAGTGTGATCTCTGCCACATTTTCTTTTTAATCTCCGATCTCACATGACAACCCTGTCTTCAGGCGCGTTTGAATTCATTTGCAACTATATTCGGTGGAATGAATTATTGCTTCGTTAATTGGATTTATAATACATGTGAACAGTATGAATAACGTTACAGGACCTACGAAGAAGGGTAGGCATTAGGACTCCGACACGCGCTGAACTCTAGGACCAGTTGAAATCCTGTCCATATTAAGATGGGCACGGCCCAAGTTAGAATCACCAGTGATTTCAATCAAAAATCACCAGAAATTTTCATCAAAAGTAGGTCAGCTCGGAACATGCAACAGTCCCCTGATGCACCTTCATGCCCAGTGTGAATAACGTCACAGGACCTATGAAGTAAGGTAGGCATTAGGACTCCGACGCGCGCTGAACTCTTGGACCCCCAGTTGAAATCCTGCCTATATTAGTTAGAATCACCAGTGATTTTAATCAAAAATCACCAGAAATTCTCATCAAATGTAGGTCAGCTCAAAACATGCTGGCAACAGTCCCCTAATGCACCTTCATGCCAAAAATCAAGGTTCTAATATCAACGGTAACACTCAGATATAACATATAAATATTAATATTCATGTCACTGTTCCATTGATTCTCTTGTTGTATTCCTCTTAAAATTTTGTACTCTGCCTTTGACTGGTGTCTGTACAATAAAATCTTGAATCTTTAATCCTTATTTTGCCGACAATAGGATTCAGATGGACGAACTCATTACCGGACAATTCGAAGGAACAGAATATGACTATGCAGTATTTAATGAGTTAGACAACCCTGTGCGCGAACAATACATCACAGTTGTGCAGTTATATTGTGCACTTTCGGTTACAAGCATGAAATTTGGCACATAGCTATTTTGAATGATCCTCTTTCGGAACACAGCCTCTCTATCCCCATTCTCGCAAGCCAGGGCCTTGCCCGTCCTCTTGCGCACTCAGAATCCCTTTAGAATAGCATTAATTACTTCCGTAAATTCAATACATGTGTTTCAGCAGACAATGCGCAGAAACATATTGCATTTGACATCATTCTCTCAAGTCAGAGCCCATGTCTGCTAAAATTTACTGGTTCTATACACAATTTACGTTACTTTGTCAATCAGTTTTACGAATGGAATTACGTCATATATAAGTAGTATATATAGTACATTTAACCCCTTATTTTGCCGGGGGAGATAACTCTTCCATCCACCAGGGGGCGCCACCAGCTCAAGAGACCAAAAACTACCTCCAACACAGAAGAGTTCCAATCTAGGGGGAGGTCACTCTGGGTGACTATAGTTCCGGCAAAGGGCCCCTGGGCATGTATTCTTCCGCGGTGATGCGGTCTGGCGGTAATGCGGTCGCGGGAAAAAGCTTCCGCGGAGGAAAAGTAGTCCCCAGACTTCAAATACGCTGCATGGTCCGATTGGGTCGAGTGAGGTATCAAAGTGAAGCATTCGTGAAGGGGCATCCAGTCATGGGTGGATGCATGTAAAATTAGGATTTTTTCCCGAAACTATAAAAAGCGGAACACGGACTTTACCCCTAAAATAGGGGAAAACACCTATCAACCCTAGCCAAAAGGGCTAATATCGGTCCCCGGGCTTATTGGGACCTGCCTATCAAGTCAATGGGGTGGGTGCATGTAAAATTAGGATTTTTTCCCGAAACTATAAAAAGCGGAATACGGACTTTACCCCTAAAATAGGGGAAAACCCCTATCAACCCTAGCCAAAAGGGCTAATATCGGTCCCCGGGCTTATCGGGGCCTGTCTATCAAGTCAATAGGGTGGGTGCATGTAAAATTAGGATTGTTTTCCGAAAATATAAAAAGCGGAACTCGGACTTTACCCCTACAATAGGGGTCTGTATTATACAATATAAGGGAAAATGCCTGTATGGGATATGGGGATGGTCATTTTTTTTTCGTGGGCTTTACTATGGGTTGTGGGGTCTCGTTTTTCTCGTCTCACCAAGAAAAACACGATGGGAGGGGTCCCGGAGCGAAGCGGTGAAATTTTTGGAAAAAGTCACCGAGATCTGTATATAGGCCTATAGGCTGGCTGTGAGGGGTATAGGTCCAACCTGGGAAATTCACACACACGTTCATTGTGATATGGGTTGTTTGGTCTTGTTTTTCACGTCTCGTCATTTAGAACACGATGGGAAGGGTCCCGGAGCGAAACCGTGATTTTTTTGGAAAAGTACCATATAGCCCATATAGCTCCATACTGGCTATGGGGATATAGGTTCAACCTGGGAAATTCACACACGTTCATTGTGATATGGGTTGTGGGGTCTTGTTTTTCTCGTCACGTCATTTAGAACACGATGGGAAGGGTCCCGGAGCGAAACGGTGAAATTTTTGGAAAAAGTTCACCGAGGTCTGTGTATAGGCATATAGGCTGGCTATGGGAGGGATAGGTCCATCCTGGGAAATTCACACACGTTCATTGTGATATGGGTTGTTTGGTCTTGTTTTTCACGTCTCGTCATTTAGAACACGATGGGAAGGGTCCCGGAGCGAAACGGTGAAATTTTGGAAAAGTACCATATAGCTCCATACTGGCTATGGGAGGGATAGGTCCAACCCGGGGAATTCACACACGTTCATTGTGGTATGGGTTGTGGGGTCTTGTTTTTCTCGTCTCATCATTTAGAACACGATGGGAAGGGTCTCGGAGCGAAACGGTGAAATTTTTGGAAAAAGTTCACCGACGTTACTTCCGGGTTTCACTAAAACTACCTTCGAACACAGAAGAGTTCCAATGTTCCCTTTAGACGTAGCGGTCTCCGGCCGCAGCGCGCGCCCGCGCGGGCTACTCCGGCCGCAGCGCGCGCGCGCCTTATCCGGCCGCACGCCTGCGCGGGTGAAGTTCGGATTATCCTAGGCCACTGATGGGATACTTTCTCCACGATGTTCGAAGCCAGTTTCACCGAATCCCCACATGTCTGTTATAGCTTTCGTGCATTATGCTCATAAAGAAAACACACAAGACAGGGTTTTTTTGGGGTGAGATCTCATTTTCTTATTCAGTGAACAACAACAACGTGAGAACAACCACGTGAAAACTGAAGCCCAGAACAGAGGGCTTGTACATTGAAATCGATAAAACTTAAGCCCAGAACAGGGGGCTTGAACATTGAAAGAACTTAAGCCCAGAACAGGGGGGCTTGTGCATTGAAAGAACTTAAGCCCAGAACGGGGCTTGTACATTGAAATGATCGGCGGCCCAGTCATATACGAGTACATCGCGGTTCTCGGCCTTGGGGTACTCGTCAAACATCTGTACGATGGTAGATAAGGGTCTTCCCCGGCATCGATGGTACAGGTAAAACAAGCAATATTGTCCGCACACGCTACTGGTCAGGCTTTGCAACGTTTGACTGTTCCAACACCACGTCTCTGTGCCTTGATCCATGAAGTCTGTTAAATCGGGATGGAGGGGTGGCAGGCCGTACGGGTCAAAGTATTCGCCCTGCTGTTCTGTCAAGTACACGCCCACCCAATGTTCACCAGGCCGATCCATCGGGTCCGTGTTGAGAACGTAAGCAGCAGGATACATACGGTCTAATGGGAACACATCTCGGGCGAACACCCCTTGAAAGACCATACATGTCTCTGGGTCATTCTCCAGCACGGTGGTTATCTGGTCTGTATCCATGTTAGGTGGAGAAGTCACACAGGACGTTGCGCGCTTTGTCCACTTGAATGATGTTGTCAAACTCGGCGTAGCAGATCACATTGACGGTGCTCCGGAGGGCTCGTGCAAAGTGGATTTCCAACCGCAAATTGCCTTGCTTGGCGAGGGCCAGCTGATGGTCGTTCTCTAAGGTGGGGGTCAGATCGAAACAGAACAACGTGTATCCGTTCGCGTAGTCCTCCCGACTGATCATATTCCCTTCGTCCTGGTTTATTTGACCGGTGGCTGTAAACAGGCTCTGATAGGCTCGAATGAAATTCGCGCGCCCAAAGTTCGGTGTTAAGGCCGTGGCTGGGACCTGTTGTCCATCCACATGCAGGGACACAAAATTGATGCCGAAATGTTTAAAGTCAAAGGGTTCTCTGGGTAGGCTCCGCTGAAACTGGTATTTTCCACACAGGCCAGGATTAATCGCTTGGGTAGTTCCCCCAGGAACAGATTTTCTTTGTTGGCGCTCATATTTTCAGCAGACACAGAGAACACTTTGGTTTGGACACGTCGGATAGGGTACTGGGCTGGTTTTGTTTCCAAGGCTTTGAGGTGTCCCAATTGAACGGCTGGATTCGGTTTCACTTTTCGGACATACAGCACTGCGTCTTGGATGACAATCTTATAGTCAGCTGCATGCCCGTCTACGTTAGTGGCCATCAAGGCGAAGGTCGGAGGCGCCCGTATCAGTCGGATTTTGATGGGGATCTTGTTCAACAGGTACCGGTCTTGCATGAACATGTCTGCGTGCAGTCGACCCATGAGATCCACCGAGACGCCGTTCGCGGTCAAAGCCTTCCGTTTGTTATGTCCCACATTGTCGTTCTCTACGCCCATGTGCTGGGCTGTGTCCTGGTGGAATAAAGCGGCTGTCAGTTGAGATTTTTTAGCCTCTCGCCCATGCGACAACAGCTTCCCGATGTAGGCTCGATAGGGGTACGTGTTGGTAGAGTCACTGATGAGTTTGTCGCTGAGAAATATATCCACCTGTTGAAACATCGAGTGCAGCCAGAGATTCGTCGGGCCCACCGTTGCTTGGTCGACGATTCTGGAGCCATCTCCATTGACGATCTTGGCTTTCACATACAAGTATGTATGGGCTAAATTCACATAGGCCGTATCCGCATTACTGATGGTGAACTCGATGGGCCCTGTTTCGTTGATGCTGGAGAGCGGGAGATGCTCCACCCATAATCCTTGTTCGGCACTGGTCTGTGTGGGCGGGACGGTCCACAAATCAAATTCACTGTTGGTGGAGGGCAGGACTCTGCGTGGATCAAGGACATGTTTTAAGAAAAGATATCCTGGGTCTTCGATGTGCGTCGTCGCTGGATCGGTCGTCGACTGGTGCGCGGTCTCGGTGGTGCAGGTCTTTTATTCCCCACGGTGCGTTGTGCTTTGGCCACCAAGACGCCTCCTGCTTCTTTGGCCCGCCGTTTCAAGGCTTCTTTGGGTGCCGTACCCCACAAGACATCACCGGCGACTTGCAGTCCACTGCGTACCGCTTGTTTGCCGATGGCTTTCACCCCACGCGTCACCAAGGGCAGGAACGTTTTGACGATGCTCCCGAGTATGTTCCCCAGTCCATGTCCTCGTTGCATGCGTGCACCACTAAAGACCGGAAGGCCACCGCCGGCCTGTTGGGCATAATAGTCCATATAGCTGCGTGCATCGCACTCGTAAGGCACCTTCATTATACAAAGTGGGGAGCACGTGCTTGTCGAAAATGAAGTGTCAGCACCACTTTCCCGCGTTCGAATGCCACCGGTCGTCCCGTGTCATCTCTTATATCCACCGTGATCGTGTTGATGTCGGTTTGTCGTACGGGCAGGTAGAGCATGTGGGTGAAACTGTGGGTGACTTGATCTCCATACGTCTTTTTAATGGGCACCACCCGTAACAGAGGTGTGTTGATATCGCCCACGATGTGGTTGTCCACCACGTCCGAGTAGACGTAGAGTCCGTACATACCCGACTTCATATCCATCGGGATCTCGCCTTGGTGGGCGGTGGGACCAGCGAACGTCTGTAGATCGAAACCCAGCCTTTGCTGTAGGATAGGACTCAGTACGACACTCGCGTTGGCGGAGACGATAAGCTGTGCCTTGTCGTTGAGTGCGTTGTAATCGAAGTCCACGTGATTCTTGAAGGGATAGGTTTTGATGGGTTTTGAAGTATTCGTGACCTCCCGTAGAGCCTTATAATGCAACAGTCTTGACAGCCCACCCATGAACTCCTTGGGAGTATCGTATTGGCCTTCGGAGAGGGTGAGTCGGGTGTCTTTTCCTTCGTAGGTCACCTCGTACCAGACTTCATTGGCACGTACGTTTTACCATGAGTAAGGGTATTGGATATCCACGAGGCCACATTCCCAGCGCCCAGGTAAATGCAACGGTTGCGGTAACTGGGTCACGTACTTGGCCAAGGTGTTGTCAGGAAACACATCCAGCGAACTGTTACTGGGTAGGGTGAGGTAAAACATGGCGACTGAGCTGTCCTGCTGCTGCTGTTGGTTTTAATAGGTGTTCCAGGCCTTGGGGGGTTGTGTCCGGCGTCGTGT
Source organism: Hanleya hanleyi (assembly GCA_036873755.1). Classification (NCBI taxonomy): domain Eukaryota; kingdom Metazoa; phylum Mollusca; class Polyplacophora; order Lepidopleurida; family Hanleyidae; genus Hanleya; species Hanleya hanleyi. The sequence goes on from JAVTVY010008047.1 coordinate 42,990, forward strand.
TCGTCGCGTTGACTTGCTACGTGTCACGGCTCTGGAGATGTGGGGTGTCTTGATCAAGGGTGGTTTTTTAAAGGTCTGAAAAGAAGGTGCCCGTTGTGGTGGTGGTGTTTTGGGGGGTGACTCCGGTTCCCATTCGGATTCCCAAGAAGGTAGTGGGCCACTCGGCGATTGCTGGGTTCGCTGCATAAAGGCCCAGCGGTGAGGGTTCCCCACCAATTCCTGTGGTACATGCATGTCTTTGAAGCCTTGAGCGAAGACCTCCCATCCTCGAGGATCCGTGTGCGACCTGCGTTTACGCATCAGGTCATTCACTAAATCCGTCATGTGGGTCCCGGGGACCACCTGATTCTGTACCAGTAGTTCGCCTTTATCATTCCAAGTCATGTTAGGATTCTGTTTCATCCGTTGTAATATCAGGCCAGCTTGTTTCTTGAACGATGCAGGTACACTCTTCAGCACTTCGTCTTCCACCCACTGTGGGGCTGTGGGTGGTACCCTGGTAATGGCGGCTGTTGGAGCGGTGCTGAGGTCGGCGGTGTGTCGCGTGGTGGTGGTGGTGGTGGTGGTGGTGGGGTAGAGAGGGTTTTGT
>JAVTVY010008048.1:0-47288 GCA_036873755.1 Hanleya hanleyi
ACACTAAGCATTTTTTTAATTTTCTACTATTTTTATTAACACAAATAGAATGAACGTATTCACAAGGGTATTGAATTTTAATACAATTATATCTGAGTATTGAATTTTTAATACAATTAACAGTAAAAAAACTCTTTTAATACAATTATACGCTCTCAAGCCACTTCAATGAATGTGTATGGTAAATGTTTTTCAACACTTGTTCTGATTGTTCAATAGTTCGCCAACAAGACTTGTTTGAATTCATCATCATCTTTCCGGCCCTGGTGCACGTAAATGTAGGTAATAATTTCTTCACGTGGAATTTTGGGAGGGCAGGCCGCTTCTACTCCCAGGGCAATTTGCGTCTCCGTCACGGTCTGTAGTGCTTCAGCGATGCTCGCGTATGAGGGTACACTAGTGTCCTCTGGAATTTGAGGTCTGATGAGATCCAGGACTGTGTCGATGTACTTCTGATAAATATAGTGAGACACCTGGTAGGCCAGAGCTGGACGAATTGCACTTGCGAGACTCTGCAACTTCCGCCACGCCGTTAATTTCAAAGTGACACCCTGAGGACAAGCAACAAGCTCTTGCGTATCTAACCGCTTTCGCCATTTACGAATATGCACCAGGAGCTGGTCGTTGAAATATGCACAGCTCACAAAGATGTCGTCACCCACATGAAATTTCGCTTCGTCACTCCCCTGGTCTCGAATAACCGCATCGATGGCGTAATCAAGGGTCTCCAGTTTTTGCCAGGAAGCGTAGGTCAAGGTAATATGCTTACCGGGTCTGTCATTAAAGCCCGCTGCATTAAAATGCACTTCTTCGTCTTTCACACTCACTGTTAAATAGGGTGAGAGCTCCCAAATGTCGGTGTGAGCTGCCTGGTAAGCTTGCTGGATGAGGTTATTGATCTCCTGGACAGACATAGGAAGTTCTACCTCTTGTTTCACTTGCTGGGGTACTACTGGCTGCTCAACCACTACTGACTCAGGTATTTCTAACGGTGTTAGTCGAGGGCATTTGGGTCGTCCAGCGCGTTTAGCAGGTGTACTCTCTGGGCTAGTGGTGTGCGTACGTTTGCTAGCTGTACGCTCTTCGGTGATATCCATCACTAAGATATCATCATCTACAAGGGGAATTTCAAGTAGATCCGCTAGTTCGTCATTTCTCGTGATCTTCAACCCCTCCACGAAGGCTGAAAATGCATTGGGGCCACGCCGTAGTAGACCGTCGATGAGAGCTCTGTTTTGTCGTGAAGCGGTGTTCTGCGCCATGATATCTTCGACACCCTCTTTCAGGAGTATGTTTTCCTGCATAAGGAAATCACATAGTTCAGGCACATGCTCCATCTCATCAACGAGGCGAGGACGGTTCTTTTGAAGCGTGACTAGGTCGGCTGACTCCATGACTATGGGCTCAGGCTGGTGAGTAACTGCTACGGTGTAAAAGTCTGGTGAATTTGCACTGGTAAAAGTAAAAAAAGTAAAAGGTTCACAGCTCATACAAAACAGGCAAGCTGGCTGGATGACTGACTAGAGGTGAAGCAAGCAGGCAGGCAGGCAGGTAAACAGGCTGGGAGGCTGGTCAGGTCAGGTAAGTCACAGTGCTCCGCAAAAGTAGTGCAATGAATACTCCCCTACCCTAAAAATCAACTCCTTTTATACGTTTTTCTATAATCCGCCATCTTGTCCCACCACCCACCATCCACACATTAGGCCGCCATCTTGTCCCACCACCCACCACACACGCCGCCATCTTGTCCCACCACCCACCATCCACAGCCGCCATCTTGTCCCACCACCCACCATCCACAGCCGCCATCTTGTCCCATCACCCACCATCCACAGCCGCCATCTTGTCCCACCACCCACCATCCACAGCCGCCATCTTGTCCCACCACCCACCATCCACAGCCGCCATCTTGTCCCACCACCCATCACACACGCCGCCATCTTGTCCCACCACCCACACACACACGCCGCCATCTTGTCCCACCACCCACCATCCACAGCCGCCATCTTGTCCCACCACCCACCATCCACAGCCGCCATCTTGTCCCACCACCCACCAACCACAACCGCCATCTTGTCCCACCACCCACCATCCACAGCACAGCCGCCATCTTGTCCCACCACCCACCAGCCGCCATCTTGTCCCACCACCCACCATCCACAGCCGCCATCTTGTCCCACCACCCACCATCCACAGCCGCCATCTTGTCCCACCACCCACCATCCACAGCCGCCATCTTGTCCCACCACCCACCAGCCGCCATCTTGTCCCACCACCCACCATCCCCAGCCGCCATCTTGTCCCACCACCCACCATCCACAGCCGCCATCTTGTCCCACCACCCACCATCCACACACGCCGCCATCTTGTCCCACCACCCACCACACACGCATGCGCACACCACCAATTGTGACGTCACCACAGGTTCTGCGCATGCGCACTGACGCGCTAAAGACCCAATTTACGCCTTGTATACTACTTGTTTTCTTAAAATGTTAAAATATATAATATGTATATCATTTATATGTTATCACTATGTGATCCATAATATTGTTTAAAAATGTGCTATATAATATACATGTATGATGTGCCAAATTATTTAAAAACTATGTTCAAAATACATTGTAGGGTGGGGGAAATGTCCATTGAAGGAAATGTCCACCGGGGGAAATGCCCACTGGGGGAAATGTCCATGGGGGGAATGACCTTGTGGTGAGATGGCGGGGGGGTCATTGATAAATATGGTATCAGGTGAGGGGGGGTCACTGGTAACCTTCCAGCCAAAGGAGGGGGGGTCACACATAACTTAGGGTCATCAGCTGAATTTCCACCGGCCCCCCCCCTCAAGATAAATTTTGAACGGTCCCTTAACTCCCTATCTTATGCCTTAACGCCATAGCATAACGCCTAACGCCCTATCCTAGCGCCTTAATGCATTGCCAACCGTCCAATCACATGCGCATGCTTTCACCATTGACCCCTGACCCTGGATGAAGGTGACGTCATCACTGGGAGCGTCGTCATCGCACGCTTGTCCCTTCACCTCATCCTGGTGCTGCCGCCTGGACCATGGAAGTAGAAATTTTGACTTAGTATCTGTAAATTTTGACTTTGTATCGCAGAAGTGATGTCATCGCTGGAAGTGAAGTTATGGCCTGTACCCTATTGCCCGTATGGCATAGGATACACCAGGGGCGTATGCGTTTGATGACGCCATTTCCGGCGATGATGTCGAAATTTAGAGATACTAAGTCAAAATTTCTACTTCTATGGTCCAGGCGGCATCACAAGGTGAGCGGGCATGCGTACGATGACGCCACTCCTGGTGATGACGTCACCTTCATCAATGGTCAAAGCATGTCTGTGTGATTGAACTGTTGATAATGCGCGAAGGCATTAGGATAGGGCGTTAAGGATATCTATCCCGTTAGAGGCAGTTTTTGCACCTTTGTGAAAATTTGTCTTCTGTATCAATACATATACAAGATAACCATAATAAACATAATATATTTTATGAAAGCGTACATCGTAGGGATTCCAACCGTATGATTTGTATAGCCGATGCTGCTACTGTGTAGAAAATATTTCAATTTAAAAAAATTCAAATGAAAACAATAGCGTCCATTTTTCAATTAAAATTTCATGAAAACTTGATCTTGTTTCAACTTTGATGGTATACCTTGATAGGAGACACTCGAACTGGTAAACTATATCTCATTTTTTTTTAAAGTTTGGCCTGGTTTTGTTTTTACAGCTATTTCACTAAAATAAATTGAAAAAAACGTACTATTTTGCGGTCGTTTGTCTTAAAAGTTGATTAATTAAAAAACTAGGCCGAACTTATAAAAAGTGAGATAAAGTTTACCATATCACCTTACAAGTAACAAGCATGCCAAGTTTCAAAAGCGTAGCATGAATACTTTTTGAGAAATAAACGTTTAAATCTCGGATTTTGTAAAACAAAAAAACAAAAAAAACAAAAAAAGTGAAAGGCTAGAAATCGGGTAAACTGTGTCCAGCTATACATTCAGTGCCCCAGAAACTAACTTTTTAATCCTAATATTGAAGTACTTCCAATTAGAATTTTGATTTCATTTTTTTCACCAAATAGTGAATATTTGAATGAAGAAATACAAAAAAATGACCAATTATGACCCTCTAAGTAGTAATGTAAACCCTTTTCGACGTGGATTCGCCTCACTGCGCATGCGCGAGAGAGTGGTGTGCGCAGGTATGAGATTTTGTGGCGGTTTTGTGGCGGTGTTCTGCGTGAATCGTGCGTGTGTATTCCTCCGCGGTGATGCGGTCTGGTGGTGATGCGGTCTGCCTCCGCGGACAGAAAGTAGTCCCAAATTCTCCGGCACTCTCCGGCAATCTTCCCTAGTGTACCGATTGGGTCGTATGAGGTATCAATGTGAAGCACTCGTGAAGGGGCATCTGATGGGGTGGGTGTGGGGTTGAAATATCGTCATTCTGTGCATGCGCGGTAGACCAAGGATATGGAAATAGACGTTTTGGGGTCTAGGTGGGTCACTAGTGGCCCGATGGAGTCGAGTGAGGTATCAATGTGAAGCATATGAGAGGGGGCATCCGATGGGCTGGGTGTGGGGTTGGAATATGGTCATTCTGCGCATGCGCGGTAGACCAAGGGTATGGAATAGACGTTTTGGGATCTAGGGGAGCCCCTAATGGTCCGATGGGGTCGTATGAGGTATCAATGTGAAGCATTCGTGAAGGAGCATCCGATGGGGTGCGTGTGGGGTTAGAATATCGCCATTCTGCGAATGCGCAGTAGACAAAGGGTATGGAAATAGACGTTTTGGGATCGAGGGGGGTCCCTAATGGGCCGATGGAGTTGTATGAGGTATCAATGTGAAGCCTATGTGAGGGGGCATCCGCCTGGACTAGTGTCTCGGTCGTTGTCCACATTCTGCGCATGCGCAGACAGGGAATTGTGGGAAAAGGGTATGGAAATAGACGTTTTGGGGTCTGGGTGGGCCACGAGTGGGCCGATTGGATCGAGTGAGGTATCGATGTGAAGCATTCGTGAGGGAGCATCCACCTGGACTAGTGCGCCGTTCATGTTCAACATTCTGCGCATGCGCAGACAGGGAATTGTGGGAAAAGGGTATGGAAATAGACATTTTGGGGTCTAGGTGAGCCCCTTATGATCCTATGGTGTCGTATGAGGTCTTATTTTGAAGCTCTCGTGAGGGAGCACCCGGCTGGACTAGTGTGTCGTTCGTGTTCAACATTCTGCGCATGCGCTGACAGGGAATTGTGGGAAAAGGGTATGGAAATAGACGTTTTGGGGTCTAGGTAGGCCCCTAATGGTCTGATGGGGTCGAGTGAGGTATCAATGTGAAGCATTCGTAAGGGAGCATCCGACTGGGTGGATGAGACGTAAAACTGACGTAATTTTGCGCATGCGCAGTATACCAAGTATACGGAAATAGACATTTTGGCGCCGACATGGGTCACTATCGGTCCGATGGAGTCGTCTGAGGTCTTATTTTGAAGCTCTCGTGAAGCAGCATCCGACTGGACTAATGGTTAGTCCGTGTTCAATAGTCTGCGCATGCGCAGTCTGGTCGTAGTATAGAAAGCAGGCATTTTGGGGATGCGTGGGGGTGTGTTTGACCCGCCACTATGGGTCCATGGTTGTGGTTTGGTGATGTGGGTTCTGCGCACATACGTCACTTCCGGGTTTCACTAAAACTACCTCCGAACCCAGAAGAGTTCCAATTTTCCCTTAGACGTAGGGTCCGGATTTTCAACATCCAAGTTTTCCCCGGCCCGGCCCGCCCCGCCCCGGCAGCAGCGCGCGCGCGCGCGCGGGTTATCCGGCTGCACGCCTGCGCGGGTGAATTTTGGATTATCCTAGGCCACTGATTGGCTACTTTCTCCACGGTGTTCGAAGCCAGTTTCACCGAATCCCCACATGTCTGTTATAGCCTTCATGCATTATGCTCATATAGAAAACACACAAGACAGGGTTTTTTTTGGGTGAGATCTCATTTTGTTTTTTATTCAACAACAACAACGTGAGAAGAACCACGTGAAAACTGAAGCGCAGAACAGGGGGCTTGTACATTGATAGAACTTAAGCCCAGAACAGGGGGCTTGAACATTGAAAGAACTTAAGCCCAGAACAGGGAGGGCTTGCACATTGAAAGAACTTAAGCCCAGAACGGGGCATGTACATTGAAATGATGAGCGGCCCAGTCATATACGAGTACATCTCGGTCCTCGGCCTTGGGGTACTCGTCAAACATCTGTACGATGGTAGATAAGGTTCTTCCCCGGCATCGATGGTACAGGTAAAACAAGCAATACTGTCCGCACACGCTACTGGTCAGGTTTTGCAACGTTTGACTGTTCCAACACCACGTCTCTGTGCCTTGATCCATGAAGTGTTAAATCGGGATGGAGGGGTGGCAGGCCGTACGGGTCAAAGTATTCGCCCTGCTGTTCTGTCAAGTACACGCCCATCCAATGTTCACCGGGCCGATCCATTGAGAACGTAAGCAGCAGGATACATACGGTCTATTGGAAACACATCTCGGGCGAACACCCCTTGAAAGACCATACGTGTCTCTGGGTCATTCTCCAGCACGGTGTTTATCTGGTCTGTATCTATGTTAGGTGGAGAAGTCACACAGGACGTTGCGCGCCTTGTCCACTTGAATGATGTCAAACTCGGCGTAGCAGATCACATTGACGGTGCTCCGGAGGGCTCGTGCAAAGTGGATTTCCAACCGTAAATTGCCTTGCTTGGCGAGGGCCAGCTGATGGTCGTTCTCTAAGGTGGGGGTCAGATCGAAACAGAACAACGTGTATCCGTTCGCGTAGTCCTCCCGACTGATCATATTCCCTTCGTCCTGGTTGATTTGACCGATGGCTATAAACAGGCTCTGATAGGCTCGAATGAAATTCGCGCGCCCAAAGTTCGGTGTCGGATTTTGATGGGGATCTTGTTCAAGAGGTACCGGTCTTGCATGAAGATGTCTGCGTGCAGTCAACCCATGAGATCCACCGAGACGCCGTTCGTGGTCAAAGCCTTCCGTTTGTTATATCCCGCACTGTTGTTCTCTACGCCCATGTGCTCGGCTGTGTCCTGGTAGAATAAAGCGGCTGTCAGTTGAGATTTTTTAGCCTCTCGTCCATGCGACAACAGCGTCTCGATGTAGGCTCGATAGGGGTACGTGTTGGTCGAGTCACTGATGAGTTTGTCGCTGAGAAATATATCCACCTGTTGAAACATCGAGTGCAGCCAGAGATTAGTCGGGCCCATCGTTGCTTGGTCGACGATTCTGGAGCCATCTCCATTGACGATCTTGGCTTTCACATACAAGTATGTATGGGCTAAATCCACATAGGCCGTATCCGCATTACTGATGGTGAACTCGATGGGCCCTGTTTCGTTGATGCTGGAGAGCGGGAGATGCTCCACCCATAATCCTTGTTCGGCACTGGTCTGTGTGGGCGGGACGGTCCACAAATCAAATTCACTGTTGGTGGAGGGGCAGGACTTCGCGTGGATCAAGGATATGTTTTAAGAAAAGATATCCTAGGTCTTCGATGTGCGTCGTCGCTGGGTCGGTAGTCGACTGGTGCGTGGTCTCGGTGGTGCAGGTCTTTTATTCCCTACGGTGCGTTGTGCTTTGGCGACCAAGACGCCTCCTGCTTCTATGGCCCGCCGTTTCAAGGCTTCTTTAGGTGCCGTACCCCCCAAGACATCACCGGCGACTTGCAGTCCACTGCGTACCGCTTGTTTGCCGATTGCTTTCACCCCACGCGTCACCAAGGGCAGGAACGTTTTGACGATGCTCCCGAGTATGTTCCCCAGTCCATGTCCTCGTTGCATGCGTGCACCACTACAGACCGGAAGGCCACCGCCGGCCTGTCGGGCATAATAGTCCATATAGCTGCGTGCATCGCACTCGTAAGGCATCTTCATTATACAAAGTGGGGAACGCGTGCTTGTCGAAAATGAAGTGTCAGCACCACTTTCCCGCGTTCGAATGCCACCGGTCGTCCCGTGTCATCTCTTATATCCACCGTGATAGTGTTGATGTCGGTTTGTCGTACGGGTAGGTAGAGCATGTGGGTGAAGCTGTGGGTGACTTGATCTCCATACGTCTTTTTAATGGGGACCACCCGTAACAGAGGTGTGTTGATATCGCCTACGATGTGGTTGTCGACCACGTCCGAGTAGACGTAGAGTCCGTACATGCCCGACTTCATATCCATCGGGATCTGGCCTTGGTGGGGGGTGGGACCAGCGAACGTCTGGAGATCGAAACCTAGCATTTGCTGTAGGATAGGAGTACTCAATACGACACTCACGTTGGCGGTGAGGATGATCTGTGCCTTGTCGTTGTGTGCGTTGTAATCGAAGTCCACGTGATTCTTGAAGGGATAGGTTTTGATGGGTTTTGAAACATTCGTGACCTCCCGTAGAGCCTTATAATGCAACAGTCTTGTCAGCCCACCCATGAACTCCTTGGGAGTATCGTATTGGCCTTCGGGGAGGGTGAGTCGGGTGTCTTTTCCTTCGTAGGTCACCTCGTACCACACTTCATTGGCTCGCACGTTGTACCACGAGTAAGGGTATTGGATATCCACGAGGCCACATTCCCAGCGTCCAGGTAAATGCAACGGTTGCGGTAACTGGGTCACGTACTTGGCCAAGGTGTTGTCAGGAAACACATCCAGCGAACTGTTACTGGGTAGGGTGAGGTAAAACATGGCGACTGAGCTGTCCTGCTGCTGGTGTTGGTTTTAATAGGTATTCCAGGCCTTGGGCGGTTGTGTCCGGCGTCGAGTTCGTCGCGGTGACTTGCTACGTGTCACGGCTCTGGAGATGTGAGGTATCTTGAGCAAGGGTGGTTTTTTATAGGCGTGAAAAGAAGGTGCCCGTTGTGGTGGTGTTTTGGGGGGTGACTCCGGTTCCCACTCGGCTTCCCAAGAAGGTAGTAGGCCACTCGGCGATTGCTGGGTCCGCTGCATCCAGGCCCAGCGCTGGGGGTTCCCCACCAATTCCTGTGGTACATGCATGTCTTTCAAGGCTTGAGCGAAGATCTCCCATCCTCGAGGATCCGTGTGCGACCTGCGTTGACGCATCAGGTCATTCAATAAATCCGTTATGTGGGTCCCGGGGACCACTTGATTCTGTACCAGTAGTTTGCCTTTATCATTCCAAATCATGTTAGGATTCTGTTTCATCCGTTGTAATACCAGGCCAGCTTGTTTCTTGAACGATGCAGGTACACTCTTCAGCACTTCGTCTTCCACCCACTGTGGGGCTGTGGGTGGTACCCCTGGTAATGGCGGCTGTTGGAGCGGTGCTGAGATCGGCGGTGTGTCGCGTGGTGGTGGTGGTGGTGGCGCTGGGGTAGAGAGGGTTTTGTATTGGTCCATGAACGTCTTTGTTTCTTTGTTTATAGAGTTGCTTGAATTTCTCATTAAAAATATCTATGTGAAATTTGGCAACACAATATATCAGCAGCATATAGGTATTCCAATGGGTACTAATTGTGCACCCCTGTTGGCTGACCTGTATCTGTTCTCTTATGAATATGACTATATGTAGGAGCTTTCAAAAACCGATCCATACAAAGCCCGTTCCTTCTCATTCATCAAACGCTATATAGACGATCTTCTCGCTGTGGATAATCGCTATATAAATGACGCAGTGAAGGATATATATCCACCTTCACTGGATTTGAAGGAAACTACAGATAGCCCCACAGGCACATCATATTTAGATCTATATCTCTACAAAAATGAAGCGGGCATTCTCTCTCGTCGACTTTATGACAAAGAGATGATTACAATTTCGACATCGTAAACTATCCCTTTCTGGACAGTAATATTCCAGTGGGGCCTGCATATGGCGTATACATATCTCGTTTAGTAGCATTTGCTAGATCCTGTGTTAAATGTGACGATTTTAATCAACGTCACAAAACATTGTTGCAGAAACTTATAAACAGGGCTATTCCACCAAGCGCCTCCACTCAAAGTTTCTCAAATTTGGCGATACATATCGCATGCTGATAGCAAAATACGAACGTAGCGTGCAAGATCTATGGGGCTACGTTTCGTAACATGTGTCTAATTCCGCTTAACCCTGGGCTCGGGGCCGTATGAGCCCATGTACTTCAAGATCCTCATGGTACTCATATGAACAGTCACAATCAAAGCGTGACTGAGGTACATCATTTTTAGATGACGACTCTATAACGAATATTATGGATTGGGAATACTGATCAGCGATGCGGATTTGATATTTTGGAACGTCGTGGTGTCTTGCCGGCATCATTGGAAACTGTTGACCGCTTCTCTCTTGCAGGAAACAAGCCTATGTTTGTGTATACTTTTGTCTTTTTGAATTTGGTGCTAATACTGTTATATGGAAATGGAATAGGTCTTTGGATTATGGACGCGGATATTCTCTAATGGACGACGGCTGGATTATGAATGACGGACTAGACGCTTGTAATGTACCTTTGAAGCGTCTCATTGTACCGTTGTACTTTCTCACTGTCGCTTAACCCCGGTCTTTGTAAGATCAGTTGCATCTCTTCATCGAGGGTGTTTATGGTCTTCACCGTAGGTGGAACAGGGTAGGGCGATTGGAGGTTTTGAAGGAACCGTGGTTCCACGAGGACCATTTTTTTCGTGTGGTTCCTTGTCGGCCGAAGAGTCCACCCAATACTGGACCAAACACGGAAGCGGCCAACGGTGCTAAGATGGCCCCGAGAATCCGCCTTTCTGTAACACCTTTTCCTTTCGTGTTTGAGAGACTCGCTTCTGGACTAGGGTTCGGAGACCTGTCTTATGCTTGGTCAACTTGGTCTTCTGAGCTGGAGTCAGTGGTACGTTGCCTTTTAACAGGTTGTACCCGATCTCGCACAGACAGCGTACAAGGTCAGGGTCCGCACCGCGTACAATGGTTCGGACCAACTCGGGTGGGGCCGTCTTCAATACACGGAGCGTCGGGGCGTGCTTCCGTACTCGCGCAGACATCATGTACAACTAATGCTAGAACCCACAACTCTTTTTATCTACCTCAGAGAAGAGACAAAGTCAACCATGCTGTGGTATTAATTCTTTTTATTATCCCCATCATCAAACACACACACTCCAGCTGGGGGAGCCACTGTGGGTGTGTTTACATTATTTTTGCATGTACACGTGGTGGTTCTCTCCGGGAAAGATGCCGGTCCGTAGTCGAAGGTGATCGGGGGTGGCTTGCTTGAGGTAGAAGAGCATATACTCGTGCTGAAGGGTTGTCGCATCTTTAAAGGCTTCCAACGCAAACGGTGTGCGGCCGGGATACATTTGTCTCGCCAGGTGCAGCAGTTGAGTGGTATCTCTCGGATTTTTGATGACCACCAGGTAGTGGGCATTTAAGCTGATGTTCCGATGTTCTTCGTTTTTACTGAACAGATTCTGCACAATGTAGATGATGCTGAGCCGTCGATGGTGGCTGCCTTTGGTAAAGAGTTGGGTGACCCGCGCATCCGTCTCCGCCATGAGATCATCCAGAACCACCAAGGTGTCCGGTTCCAAATCGAGCAAATTGGGTAGGCCTTCCACGAACGTGATGTGGGGCATTGCTGCATACGCTGCCTACCATTCTCCGTAACACCACACGACTCGGGCAATGGGTGGGGTGATCATGCTGTCGGCGTGTTGAAGGAGCTCCCTGACGAAGTGCGTTTTGCCGGAACCCGTCGGTCCTGCGATGACGCAAGTGAAGGGATGCTGCCACCGAGGGTCCATGGTTCGAGGTGTATCCGCTGTCATGGTAACCCGCTCTTGTAAATTTGGTACGAGTGAACTGGAGTGGTGGTGGGTACAACGTCGGTCGTCGTTGTCTGTTCACTGTGAGCCATGAAAGCCGGTGGGTTTTCAGACGTAAGTGGGTGTACTTGGTGTAGGTGTTGACTATACTTGGTGTGGAGCTCGATGTGGCTTGTACACGTGGTGTGGTGGTGGTGATGACTGGGCTCGATACGGGGTTGACTGGTGCTATCTGTAGACTGGTTTCACTGCCACTCACAGCTGTAGTTCTCACTCAGTTGGTTAAGTAGCGTGCTGACATAGGCTACGTCGTAAAACACACCTCCGTACAACACACTCAGCAGGGTTAGCAATATCACCACAAAGCCCACTTGCGCTTTGCGCGTTTTGGGAGACGCTGTGTTCAGAGACAGCTGCTGTTTGTCCATAGCACCGTGGTCAAACGTGGAATGAAGGATGACGGCAGTGGTGTCTGGCTTTATAGTCGTTTCACCTGGTTGGCCGCGACCCAGAAATTGGGCCCAAGCCTATGTTTATGTATATTTTTGTCTTTTTGAATTTGGTGCTAATACTGTTATATGGAAATGGAATAGGTCTTTGGATTATGGACGCGGATATTCTCTAATGGACGACGGCTGGATTATGAATGACGGACTAGACGCTTGTAATTGCCATTTGACGAAATTAAATAGTTTGCCACGTCGACGTTCCGTTTTCAAAATCTGCTCCACCGTGTAGTAGTCTGGCTTTCAGGCTGTAATTTCGTCTCGTAAAACGTCCCTAGCAACGGTTCCCCTTGAAGATCTTCCAGTTCATAGACTCGCTGCTGTCGGGGTAGGCGCTGTTTAATGAGGAAGTGCTCATCGCTCCAGTTGGGCAAGTAACCTTTCTCAAATTGACCTTTGACTTTACTGATCCGTACAGGGTCCCCGATCTTGTACACCTCCTTCGTCGTTCGCTGCGATTGCCTGGGATACAAGACACGCCGGACTTGGGCTTCATTGCGTTGGGTCACGGTAATGGGGGCTCTCTCTATACTCCGGTGATAGGCTCGATTGTAACCACTCACAAGTTTCGGGAGAACAGGGATGTACCGCCTTGTATTGTTATAGGTGAAATATTTATTCATGCGGCCTTTGAATGTCCTGTTGAACCTTTCCACCACGGAAGCCTTGGTCTCGTTGTACGTATGGAAGAAAAACACCTTCTGGGCTTTCAGAAACTGTTGGAACGGTCTGTTGAGGAATTCCGTGCCTTCGTCGGTTTGCAAATACATGGGTTTGCGCCCGGTCTTGAAGATGTCCTTGAACGGCTCTATGAGATTCGCCTCCATTTTCGTCCGGATGGGTACCACCCACGCATACTTCAACAGGATATCGATGCACGTCAAGATATACCGACTTCCATCGTTGTGTTTGGCAAAGGCGCTCATATCGACCAAATCCGCATGCCATTGGGCATCTAGTCCTCCCACGATGACCCGGTTCCGTAGAAAATGGCGACGGGCCGCTCGATGTAAGGTATAGGTGTCTTGTTTTCTTAACCAATCTCGGACTTGGGCACGTTGTATCCCCTGGGGTTTGGCCGCTCGATAGAGAGCCGTCAATGCACTATAGGCCGCCCTGTCGGGACTGTAGTATAAGTTATCCAACACCTTCTCCCAGCTCTTCATGGTGACAAATGATGATGAACCCTGGCTCGATCGTTTATTTATAACGGGTATATCTTGGGCCGGAGTTTCTTTCTGATTTTCTTCGTTGGCTTCTGCCAGCACAGTGTCCATGGTAAATGACCAGTCCAATTCGTCTGATGACCGATCTTCCTTCGTAAGCACTTGATCCACATCTACCACGGCATCTTCCAATGCAGACCATAGATCAGGATGAAGGGTAAAATGCACTGTACCCCCATCTAGCCGAGCCAATTGAGCAAAGAAAGGGCCGCGTCGGATGTACACATCGTGACACAAGTGAATGAGGTCGCCGTCCAGTTCACCAGACAACACCGGTTTGAAATTGGTCCAGCCCTCCCGAGACAAACGAATGTGAGCCGGGCACGGTTGTGTAAGGTCCGCATCACAGCTGTCTCTCAACCCCTCCATGATATCGACCTTATCCGCATAAACGTGCAGGAAAACCTCGGGGGTCAAGCTGAGATACGCCCGTATTATATGCTCCGTCATGGTCAGTACGTGAATGGTACCAGATTTGACTGTCTCTCGTATTTATTGGGAGAACCCCGTGAGATCAAAGGATCGGGTGGTCATGTCGCTGGGCTGACTGAGTCTAGCCGGATAATCAATGGCATCGTGGTCTGCCTCCGCTTCATTGCTAGACCTTTGTTCATTGGGTTCTGCCGCCGCTTCACTCAGGGCACGAGCCCACTCCAACTGAACAGCTGACCGCTCGTCCGGTGTAAACAGCTGGTCCACCATAGGCACCACTTTCTCGAAGGCTGTCCACAGATCGGGGCCTAGGGTGAAGCCTCGCGTAGGGTCTTGGTAACGGCCCAGGCGTGGGAAGAACGGTCCACGGTGTACGTAGATGGCATTGTCTATGTGGATGAGGTTTCCGTCGAGCTCACCACTCAACATCCGTTTAAATTTGGTCCAGCCGTCACGGTGTAGCGTAATCCTATTCGACACGGTCTCAACGCGCGACCAGCAAACATCTCCACGGTCTTCCACGAGGGTGACTTTATCTTCATAGACGTGTAACCCGACCCGGGGTTTACGGGGAAGGATGGCTCGTAGGACTGGTGATATGCTTGACCCAATGACAAACGGTGAATGACACACACTCTGTCTGACCCTCGTATTTATGGTCAGGTCCCACTGTCAATGCCACAGCGCCAGGGTCAATAGGGCACTGACCATTACTAGGCCAACCAGCCGTCGCTGGTTCCGGCGTGAGCGCTCGTGGTCCATAGCACGAGCATCAAGGATGGCTGTCATAGTCCAGTAGTGGTGAGTGATGGCACACCTCTCCATCGAGTGCACTCTGTCGAGGACCGCTTCTGTGAACTCTTTCAGGATCTGGCGTCGCCCCTCGTTGTCGTCGCCATCTGAAAACATGGACCGAACCACTGCTCTGTAACCCGTGAGTGAATTAACCACGATCGCATGCTATAAAATGCGAGTCGCATAGGGATGGATGTCCGTCATGGCTCTGTAACCGTAGAAATGAAGGTGTGGGATCCAGAGGGACGTGTTTTATAGACCATGTCACACATGCGCGCCTAGACGTAGCTCTACGGGTGTAGTCCGTGATACGTACTATTCTGATTGGTTAGTGCAAAAAGAGAGCAACACCAACAACAAAGATTACAGCGCCGGAGGCGCTCCTGGATCCCCTGGAAAATCTTCTCCACGTCTCATGGTATAGCTCCGGTGAGGCAGGCTCAGGCTGGTGAGGCTCAGGCAAGTAGCTCCTCTCGTCAGATAGGCTCAGGCTGGTCAGGCAGGCTCAGGCTGGTCAGGTCAAGCAGGCCAATGAATGCAGCAAAGCCCTAAAAATTCTCCCTTTTATACACCTACATAGAAGTACCGGATGTAGGCGCGGACGTAGGCGAAAGCATTCTAGTACCCGGATGTAGGCGCAGACGTGAGCGAAATTCTAGTACCCGTCCATTGGTTCTTTTATCGATCGCTCATTGGCTCTTTTTCTCGACCGCTGATTGGTCCAAATGGAACTGCCCATCCTTCCCAGGTTAATTTACAATCCCCTTTTTGTGTTCAAGCTCTGTATATCGATGCCGCAACGTTGTTGCCGAACGTTGCCGAAAGGGAGACCTTTTGACCTGGATGTGACCTTTGACCTTTTGACCCGACATTCACCCGCGCACCTCCGGTGATGCCGCGCACTTCCGGATAACCCGCGCGCGCGCACTGCGGCCGGGGCGGGCCGGGCCGGGCCGGGCCGGGAAAAACCCAGATGTTGAAAATCCGGACCCTACGTCTAAGGGAAAATTGGAACTCTTCTGGGTTCGGAGGTAGTTTTAGCGAAACCCGGAAGTGACGTCTGTGCGCAGAACTCACACCACCAAACCACAACCATGGACCCATAGTGGTGGGTCAAACACACCCCCACGCATCCCCAAAATGCCTGCTTTCTATACTACGACCAGACTGCGCATGCGCAGACTATTGAACACGGGCGAACCATTAGTCCAGTCGGATGCTGCTTCACGAGAGCTTCAAAATAAGACCTCGTACGACTCCATCGGACCCATAGTGACCCATGTCGGCGCCAAAATGTCTATTTCCGTATACTTGGTATACTGCGCATGCGTGGAATTACGTCAGTTTTACGTCTCATCCACCCAGTTGGATGCTCCTTCACGAATGCTTCACATTGATACCCCACTCGACCCCATCAGACCATTAGGGGCCTACCTAGACCCCAAAACGTCTATTTCCATACCCTTTTTCCACAATTCCCTGTCTGGGCATGCGTAGAATGTTGAACACGAACGACACACTAGTCCAGGCGGGTGCTCCCTCACGAGAGCTTCAAAATAAGACATCATACGACACCATAGGATCATTAGGGGCTCACCTAGACCCCAAAATGTTTATTTCCATACCCTTTTCCCACAATTCCCTGTCTGTGCATGCGCAGAATGTTGAACACGAGCGACGCACTAGTCTAGGTGGATGCTCCCTCACGAATGCTTCACATTGATACCTCACTCGATCCAATCGGCCCACTCGTGGCCCACCCAGATCCCAAAACGTCTATTTCCATACCCTTTTCCCACAATTCTCTGTCTGTGCATGCGCAGAATGTGGACAACTACCGAGTCACTAGTCCAGGTGGATGCCCTCTCACATAGGCTTCACATTGATACCTAATACAACTCCATCGGCCCATTAGGGACCCCCTCGATCCCAAAACGTCTATTTCCATACACTTTGTCTACTGCGCATGCGCAGAATGACGATATTCCAACCCCACACGCACCCCATCGGATGCTCCTTCACGAATGCTTCACATTGATACCTCATACGACTCCATCGGACCACTAGGGGCTCCCCTAGATCCCAAAACGTCTATTCCATACCCTTGGTCTACCGGGCATGCACAGAATGACCATATTCCAACCCCACACCCAGCCCATCAGATGCCCCCTCACATATGCTTCACATTAATACCTCACTGGACTCCATCGGACCACTAGTGACCCACCTAGGCTCCAAAACGTCTATTTCCATACCCTTGGTCTACCGCGCATGCGCAGAATGACGATATTTCAACCCCACCCCCATCCCATCAGATGCCCCTTCACGAATGCTTCACATTGATACCTCATACGACCCAATCGGTACACTAGCGACCCCTCTCGCCCCTGAAGATTGCCGGAGAATTTGGGACTACTTTCTG
This sequence comes from Hanleya hanleyi, assembly GCA_036873755.1. Classification (NCBI taxonomy): domain Eukaryota; kingdom Metazoa; phylum Mollusca; class Polyplacophora; order Lepidopleurida; family Hanleyidae; genus Hanleya; species Hanleya hanleyi. The sequence continues at coordinate 17,196 of JAVTVY010008048.1, forward strand.
TCCGCGGAGGCAGACCGCATCACCACCAGACCGCATCACCGCGGAGGAATACACATGCACGATTCACGCAGACCGGAAGTGACGTCTTACATGACGTCACACTTGCGCAGAACACCGCCACAAAACCGCCACAAAATCTCATACCTGCGCACACCATTTTCTCGCGCATGCGCAGTGAGGCGAATCAGCGTCGAAAAGGGTTTACATTACTACTGCTCTAATGGGAGAGCTATCCTTAAGGCGTTATGCTAGGGCGTTAAGGGATTTAGATAGGACGTTAAAGTGTTCAGACGGGCGTTAAGGCGGTAAGATAGGGCGTTATGCCGCTAAGATATGGCATTAAGGCGTTGAGACGGGTCATTGCATTTTGATGAATTAGTGTTAATTCAATGGGAAAGGATATATTACATTTACATACGAAAAACTCCTTTGTGTGTGACGGTAATAAGGCCGATTTTTTTTTCACTCCAAAACCTGCCAAATACCATTTTTCTTGAAGATTACACACTGAAATATCCTCTTCGAAAAAACTGAGATGTTCAGTTGCATAAAAATGGAGATATGATTGGTCAAAATGTGCTCCCGGGCTTATTTTGGTATTTTAGGGTATTTTCATGAGGGGATTTCACCTGTAGCAAAAATATGAAACCTCAAACCAAAACCATTGGTGGTTCTTTCCAATAAACAAACTTCCTAATATATTGAGGTGTCATATTTTTGCTATTAGAGAAAATCCTCACTGTAAATGCATCAAAAATACCAAATCTGGCCGAGGAGCACATTTTAATCAAGCATATCTTCATTTTTATACAACGGAGCATTGCAATTTTTTCAAGGCTGATATTTCAGTATGTAAACTCATAAAAAAATCTGATTTGGCAGGTTTTGGATTGAAAAAAAAATTCACCTTGATTACCTTCACACACAAGGGAGTTATTCCCGTATTGTCGTCACATATCCTTTAGATTCAGAGCTTCTGAGCTATTTCACAAGGGTGTTGACGAGTGAAGCTAGGCGTTTGCGGGCGTTACTGTGTTATGGAGTTCACATAAGAATGGGTTTAGACTGGTTTGTACTGGTTTAGACCAGTTTGAGCGGAGTGTGCTAAAAATACATCACCAGTTAGCGTGCTATAAAAGGTGAGCGACCTGACCGTTTCAGCAGACACTGTCAACCATCAAGATGTTCTAGACCTGCTTGAAGTCATTCACTTCTCCGCACAACTAGCGCCGCCATGCACGACGGAACCGCCCAGTATAGTTGTACGATATGTACACAGTTGTTTCAGCACCCGGATCATTTACAGCACCATGAAAATCCGGGACCAAGAAAGAATGTAATGAATGTGAATACTGCTTCAAAACACCTAAGTCATTTGATGCGACACGAACGCACTCAACACCCTGTGTCCAGCCACGTTTGAAAGTAGAGGTGCCTGCAGGCACCAGTATCGGGACAGCGAGAACTTCCACCCATCGTACGAGGGCCGATGACGATTGCGCACTAGGTACTAGTTCAACAACCAGCTTCTGACGACGAGACCTTGGACCAGATTTTGCATGATGTGGAGGGCAAAGTACACTTCGTGGACGACCCCATAAATGCTCACAGGGATCTCTTACCCGAAGACCATCCATTGAGTGACATTCACCGGTGCTATTGGTCCATGATCCGACGTTGTTTCCGCCCTATTCAAGATATCTACAATTTCCGACTGACCGACCTCGTGGAAGCCATCTTCATCGATGTTACTACGGTCTTCAAATTGAATGTCACTTTTGGGTAAATCTTATGTCATAAGATGCATAAGATGACGGGGCAACTGCGCTATTTCTGTTCCAGTGCCAAGAACCACGTGTACGACCATCCTTCACCATCACCAATCGTGAGTCAATGGAGACGGTTCTGGTTTAAGTGGACCAATTAGGTCCCTTGGAATGGGCCCACGAACAACGCCCCAAAACCAAATGGACAGTGGAGAGGGTAACCAATGTTACGTTCTTCGTGGATAAACTAAGCGATCAGACTATCCGATGAACGGATTCACCCACGACAGGCACTGATGGATATGGTAACATGCCGTATATACTCTATATGTCAACCTGCTGATCGTTAAAATCAATTTGGTAAACAATTGTACCGGATGTTACGGGGCTTGAATTAATAAAAACATGGTGTTTGATATTTCGGCTGTTATTCCGTGAACATAATAAACATACCCAGGGTGGCTCCCTCAGTGTGTGTATGATGTAACATTTGGGACAATAAACTATATGAACACTTGTGAACGTGTTGATTTTTCACTCTCTCAACTGTCTGCATGGTGGCGTTAAGACATTATGGGACTAGGTATAGAAGACGTTAGGGCGTTACTGCGTTAAGAAGAGCGTTAAGATAAGGCATTAAGATAATGTAAATGTAAAATGTTAATGTAAAACTCTCCATAAAGGTCATAGGTCAGTAGTATCTGAACGGCATATTGGCGCGTATTGACCTCAAAAATTTGCATATGACCTCTGTGACGTCACTTCCGGTTCCGGTAACGTGACCGGAAATGACTTTTGACCCCCGGCTTCCGGTCACGTGACCGGAAGTTGCAGCGCCGGGGGTCAAAGTTCACCTCCAGTCACGTGACCGGAACCGGAAGCGACGTCACAGAGGTCATATGCAAATTTTTGAGGTCAATACGCGCCAATATGCCTTTTTACAATAGCGGGTATTAATAATGGTGCAATAAAAAGGGCACTTCCGGGTCACCTGACAACTTGGAGTTATCTCCCCCTAGTTCCAGTTTTTGCCATCAGGGCAACGAGGGACCTGGCCATAAATACAAGAGTCCGTCATCAAGGTCAATACGACCGAATTAGCTCTTTCAAATGGTTAACTACGGTATACAAAAGAAATCAAACTCACAATGTTGTAAGAAAAAACACATTTTATAACAGAGAACACAACATATATACAACATATATTCCCCCTATTGTAACATTTGAAGTGCAGTGGAATCGCAGTGTCAGTCCATCTGTACTTTAGCATTTATAGAACAAATATACAACAGTTAGTTCGCCTTATTATTATAACATTAGAAGTCCAGTGGAATATCCGCAGTGTCAGTCCATCTATACTTTAGCGTTTTTTGCATGCGCAGTAGAGAAAGATTATGGAAATAGACGTTTTGGGACCGAGGTGACCCCTAATGATCCAATTGGGTCGAGTGAGGTATCAGTGTGAAGCGCCCCTCCAGGGCGATCAGGTCATGGATGGGTGCATGTAAAATTAGGATTTGCCTCGAAGATATAAAAAGCGAAACACAGACCTTACACCTAAACCATGGCGAATGTTCACATTCATTTTGGGGCCAAAATGGTCCAAATGAACTCCCAGAGTGAGTGAGTCAGTGAGTGAGTGCTCATATAAGGTCGTTCGAACACCATTAGCCTCAGTCTGTATTCACCCTCTGACCGGGTACCATGTCGAGTACATTTTGTCAGAAGACACTCTCTCGTCGCGACAATATGCTCAGACATATGCATCTAATGCATAGACAAGAGACACCACCGAGTCCCGCTATAGTTCCACCAAGTGGAGTAGAGCATCCCCATATGATGACGGTGAGCGGCCCTACGGGATGTGGAAAGACGTCCTGTGTGGTGAAGTTCTTAGAGGAAGGTGTGGCAACCCCAGCTCCGACACGCGTTGTATGGTGTTATAGCCAATGGCAGCCCGCGTACGAGAGTACGCGATTACAGAATGTGAGCTTCGTCCCAGGAATTCCTCACGACATAGACGAACCGTATTACTTCGATTCCGAGCAGACCAACGTGGTAGTGCTCGATGACCTGATGAGTGCGCCAAGGACAAATCGAAAATCGCGGACCTGTTCACTAAAGTGTGCCATCATCGCAATCTGTCCGTTATCTATTTGACCCAGAATCTCTTTCCTCAAGGGAAGGCGTCCAGAGATATTGCCTTGAACTGCCAATACTTTGTGTTTTTCTGCAATCCCATCGACAGAGGACAAATCCGTGTGTTTGGTAGTCGAATTTATCCTCAGAACATCGACCATTTCATGCAGGCGTTTCAAGGGGCGATAAGTCGTCCGTACGGCTACCTGTTCGTAGATTTAAAAGCCCATACCCCCGAAGATTACCGGATGACGACCCATCTGTTACCCGGCAGGGATCACCGCAACGTCATATACCCCTATACCATCCACCGAGTCAACATCTGGCCGAGCAGCAGCAACCCGCCTCCATACAGCGGGTCCCCTTTATACCACCAGTCACGGAATATCACCCAACCGTGAAGGACCAACCCAAACCCGTACAAGGGAATGAACATAATGTGAACTCGAGACTATGGAAGCATTTGTTCAAAGAAAGTATGGACGCCGAGATGGGCAAGACGTTGGAGGCCACAGGAAACAAGTTTCATCGCAAACGGTATTCGAAAGAGGAAGCCGCAATGTTAGCTTATAACACATTGGCACCCAGACTACGACGGGCTTTACGTCAGCAGTATGCCGACCTCGTGACTCATATGAAATTGGTGGAGAAGGACCCGGTCCATATGAAACATCGTTGATGTTGAAAACCTCAGGCATGAACTGGAAAGCGGTGTATGTTAGAGCAATAGCACAAAAGAAACATTTGTTTGAACGCATCATTAAGACCAAAAGCGTCCCACTATTAATAGATCACACGGCACCAGTCCCCTCATTTCACCATGAGCACTGCAGAGTCCAACTTTTTTGAACCCGACAACAAGGATATTCTAGCCGAAGCGTTACGTCGAACCAATGTCGATGCTATTATTGATACAGCTCAAGGTGGATCCACCGTTCAGCACCAGCGCATGCGTTGTCATCTTATCACGCTCATAGATGACATCCAATGGGTGACTCGGGTATGTCTTCAGCTGCATAAGAAACAGATAATACCCAATAAGGATACCAACCCAACTACCCGTGCTCAGAATCTGCTGACCCTGCATGAGGCATTTCAAACCTTTATGGAGACGCAGCTGGAGACGGGAAACTATGTTCTTCAACCTCCAACATAATGCTGTCCGTTCAATGATGATCGACAATGCATAACGCGTTGAGATAGGGCGTTAAGGCATAACGACGGGCGTTGACGGGCGTCCCTGTATTTCGATGAATTAGTGCCATTTCCATGAAAATGAGAGCTTCTGAGCTATTTCACCAGGGCGTTGAAGCGTTAAGCTGGGCGTTGGCGGGCGTTACTGTCTATAAAAGCAAGCGTATTCCCAAAACGTCCACAGTCGACGTTCAACTATCAACATGGGTTATACATGCTCTGATTGCGAACGTACGTTCACCAGACATTACGATATGATGCGACACCAGAAGAATATACATGGGATTGAAGACTCTCAGGAGTCCATTGAGGCGGATGCCGATACAGAGACTGCTCAGAGTGCACCGACTGATACCGAAACAGAGACTGCTGAGACTCTATCTACTGATACGGAGAGCTTGACCTCAGATAGCCAGCCTACATCCCAGGAAAGTGAGACAGAACCTACCTTCTAGGATCGTATTGTGCATGAAGCTATTCATAGTTATGCTGCGGTAATCGAAGACGGCGGACACGATAATTTACAACAGGCGTACACCAAAATACGCCCCTGCATCAGGAAAACAGCCATGGCCATCTACAAACGGTATAGCCTGCTGCCGCTTGAAATGAAAGGCGACCCCACTCACAGGTCCATCATGAAGACCAAGCGTCACTTGGAAGAGGATATGGGGTTACCACTCACCGAGGCCCTGGAAATTGCGATCAGAATGCGCAAACAACTGTTTCAGGACATGCTGCCTGAACAATATCTTGAACTGCCCGACGACGATTAGAACAAACGGATGAGAGCGAACATGGTCGAAGAGTGAACTTTCTGAAATTGCGACTTTTGATTGGACAAGAGCAGCTGACAATATGACAGATGCAGCGCCAAATGACGGCCTCTGATTGTGCAAGAGTCTTCTTGAATTGTAAACATACCCAACGCGGCTTCTCCAGCGTAGGTATGATGTAACATTGGGGAGAATAAACTATATGAAAACTTGTTGTTGTTGTTGTTCTGTCATCTGTCATCCTTGTTGTTGTTGTTGTTGTTGTTCACTCTCCGGTCTATATTATGGCGCCAAGGCGTTATGCTAGGGCGTTAAGGCGTAACGACGGGCGTTGACGGGCGTCACTGCATTTCGATGAATTAGTGACAATTCCATGAAAATCTGAGCTTTTGGGCTAATTCACGAGGGCGTTGAAGCGTTGAACTTGGCGTTGGCGGGCGTTGCTACAAGATGCCGCTTCACACGACGCATTCGGACCAAGGATGGTCCATTTCTGTCCCAAACACCTTCCTTCACGCCCCCAAATATGAGCGGTCGCTCGCTCACTCACTCTCACTCACTCACTCACTCACTCACTCACTCACTCAGTCAGTCACTCACTCACTCACTCTGGGAGTTCATTTGGACCATTTTGGCCCCAAAATAGCCATGATTCTCCATGGTTTAGGTGTAAAGTCCGTGTTTAGCTTTTTATATTTTCGAGACAAATCCTAATTTTACATGCACCCACCCATGACTTGATCGCCCTGGAGGAGTGCTTCACACTGATTACAAGCGTCTGGTCCGTCATTCATAATTCAACCGTCGTCCATTAGAGAATATCCGCGTCCATAATCCAAAAACCTATTCCATATTCCATATTACAGTTTTAGCACCAAATTCAAAAAGACAATCATAGTATACATAAACATAGGCTTGTTTTCTGCAAGAGAGAAGCGGCCAACAGTTTTCAATGATGCCGGCAAGATATCATGATGTTCCAAAAATATCAAATCCGTATCGCTGATCAGTATTCTTAATTCATAATATTCGTTGTAAAGTCGTCATCTAAAGAATGATGTATCTCAGTCACGCTTTGATTGTGACTGTTCATATGAGTACCATGAGGATCTTGAAGTACATGGGTTCATACGACCCCTAACCCCGGGTTAAGCGGAATTAGACACAAGTTACGAAACGTAGCGCCATAGATCTTGCACGCTACGTTCATATTTTGCTATCAGCATGCGATATGTATCGCCAAATTTGAGAAACTTTGAGTGGAGGCGCTTGGTGGTGTAGCAACAATGTTTTGTGACGTTGATTAAAATCGTTACATTTAACACAGGATCTAGCAAATGCTACTAGGCGTGATATGTATACGCAATATGCAGGTCCCACTGGAATATTACTGTCCAGGAAGGGATAGTTTACGATGTCGAAATTGTAGTCATCTCTTTTGTCATACAGTCGACGAGAGAGAAGGCCCGCTTCATTTTTATAGAGATATAAGTCTAAATACGATGTGCCTGTAGGGTTATCTGTAGTTTCCTCCAAGTCCAGTGAAGGTGGATATATATCCTTCACTTCGTCATTTATATAGCGATTATCCACAGCGAGAAGATCGTCTATATAGCGTTTGGTGAATGAGAAGGAACGGGCTTTGAATGGATCGGTTTTTGAAAGCGCCTACATATAGTCATATTCATAAGAGAACAGATATAGGTCAGCCAATAGGGGTGCACAATTAGTACCCATTGGAATACCTATACGCTGTTGATATATTGTGTTGTCAAATTTCACATAGATATTTTTAATGAGAAATTCAAGCAACTCTATAAACAAAGAAGCATCCCATGAATGATATCTCTTGTATGTAGTAGAGCTAGAGAATGCTTTATGGCTTCCGACATTAATATATCTACGATCAGTTTTCTTGAACACAGATACTATTAATGAACTTAGACGGTCAATAAGGTCCTGATGAGGGATTGTGGTATAGAGGGTCGAGAAATCCCATGTAGATACATGTCTATACGGTATGTGACCTTTAGCATCAAGTTCTTCTGTAAGACATTTTGAGTTTTTCAATATCCACATACATTCAACGCCAGTTGTTAGAAATAGTGGCGCAATACCTTTCCCAAAATGCTTTTACCTCCTGAAGGGCCCTCGTCAACAGGGTTGAAAGAAACTTGGTGGTGCAGCTTCTAGAACCAGCTATGAATCTAGCTTTGTATGGTGACTTATGCATTTTGGGAGTCCAGTATACTTTTGGTATATCGTTACGTTTGGTTGGAAGACAAATACCTCTTTCCTTGAGAAACGTTTTGTGATTGTTAAATAAATCTTCCAGAGTAAATGCAGTTTGAGAGTAAGCAGACGTATTTGATGACGATATGTGTACACTCAATTCTTCAACCAGCACCTGGTAATAGTAATATTTATATATGAATATTATATTATTTGGAGCTTTGTCTGCTGGGACTATGACGAATTTACTCTGGAGATTTGCTAGAACTTGCGAATTGGGGCTTCTCAGTACTTGTTTTGCTTGGGGAAGGGTACTTCTGTCAATATGGCGGATTGTTTCAACGACCTTGCTCTTGGTGAGGTCCAGCCAATCATCGAGTACTGTAGGTTCAACTTTTTCTCGCTTAGACCAATGAATAACGTACTGTTCCAAACGGGACGGGACTATCTTCTGGTCGGCCTTCAGATTTATATTTCTCGGCTCTCTGTATTTAGGTACCTCACTCGACCCAATAGGGCCATTAGGGGTCCATCTCGGTCCCAAAACGTCTATTTCCATAGTTTTTATCTACTGCGCATGCGCAGAATGACGTCAGTTCCACGTCACACCCATCCCGTCGGGTGCTCCCTCATGTATGCTTCACATTGATACCTCCCACGATCCAATGGGATCATTAGGGGCCCACCTAGACCCCAAAACGTCTATTTCCATACACTTTGTCTACTGCACATGCGCAAAATGTCTGACGCTGCCTCACGTATGCTTCGCATTGATACCTTACTTGACCCAATGGGGCCACTAGGGGTCGACCTAGATCCCAAAACGTCTATTTCCATACACTTTGTCTACTGCACATGCACAGAGTGACGTCAGTTGCACGTCACACACATCCCGTCGGATGCTCCCTCACGTATGCTACAGGCACATCATATTTAGATCTCTATCTCTATAAAACTGAATCGGGCATTCTCTCTCGTCGACTTTATGACAAAAGAGATGATTACGATAGTAAACTATCCCTTTCTGGACAGTAATATACCAGTGGGACCTGCATATGGCGTATACATATCTCGCTTAGTAGCATTTGCTAGATCCTGTGTTAGATGTGATGATTTTAATCAACGTCACAAAACATTGTTGCAGAAACTTATAAAACAGGGCTATTCCACCAAGCGCCTCCACTCAAAGTTTCTCAAATTTGGCGATACATATCGCATGCTGATAGCAAAATACGAACGTAGCGTGCAAGATCTATGCAATGTAATTAAAATTAAATCCTATCTGCTCCCCATTTGGATACTGTCGCTTGTAGGATCTAACAGGCTTGCATTAACTCGCGTGTTAACCCAATCCCGAGAACGCTTCATAGTGCTTTGAAGAGAACATTGATGACAAAGAATTTTTGGTTGGCTCAGCCGAATTAGCCGGCTCGCTGACGGGGTCCCGACATTGTGGCGCCATAATACGGGGTAAATATATGGACTGATCTTTGGTGTAAGCATTGGGGTAAATGGACATAGTGAACCTATCTCCCCTCCCCGACTGCAAATGGATGAGTCCAGATGCGACCATGATGTCATAATGCTATTAAATATCCATGGTATGGGCGCTCAGAACACCAAATTCAATTGAAATACGTAAGATCCTATATAGCGACATGTACGATTGGGGAGCATTGATAGGATATTAATTTATTAAGATTGAGATCTATGGCGCTACGTTTCGTAACTTGTGTCTAATTCCGCTTAAGCCGGGGCTGGGGGCCGTATGAACCCATGTACTTCAAGATCCTCATGGTACTCATATGAACAGTCACAATCAAAGCGTGACTGAGATACATCATTCTTTAGATGACGATTTTACAACGAATATTATGGATTAAGAATACTGATCAGCGATACGGATTTGATATTTTTGGAACATCATGATGTCTTGCCGGCATCATTGAAAACTGTTGACCGCTTCTCTCTTGCAGGAAACAAGCCTATGTTTATGTATACTATGATTTTCTTTTTGAATTTGGTGCTAATACTGTTATATGGAATATGGAATAGGTCTTTGGATTATGGACGCGGATATTCTCTAATGGACGACGGCTGAATTATGAATGACGGACTAGACGCTTGTAATTACAATGATACCTCACTCGACCCAATCGGACCACTATGGGCTCACCTAGACCCCAAAACGTCCACCCAGCGCTATTTACCCACTACGCATGCGCACAGTGACTCAGACCCCGATAAGTAGGAGACCGATATTAGCTCCACTAGACCTGGTTGATAAGGGTTTTACCTATTTTAGGGGTAAAGTCCTAGTTCCGCTTTTTATATTTTCGACCCCAATCTTAATTTCACATACACCCACTCAGACACCCTACCTCTGTCGGCAGACCCCGATAAGTCGTGGAGCGATATTAGCTCCACTACACCTGGTTGATAAGGGTTTTCCCTATTTTAGAGGTAAAGTCCGTGTTCCGCTTTTTATATTTTCGGGATAAATGCTAATTTTACATACACCCGCTCAGACACCCTACCTCTGTCGGCAGACCCCGATAAGCCGTGGGACCGATGCTAGCCCCACTATACCTGGTTGATAAGGGTTTTCCCTATTTTAGGGGTAAAGTCCTTGTTCCGCTTTTTATATTTTCGACCCCAATCCTAATTTTACATACACCCACTCATACACCCTACTTCTGTCGGCAGACCCCGATAAGCCGGGGAGCGATATTAGCTCCACTAGACCTGGTTGATAAGGATTTTCCATATTTTAGGGGTACGTCCGTGTTCCGCTTTTTATATTTTCGACCCTAATCCTAATTTTACATACCCCCACTCAGACACCCTACGTCTGTCGGCAGAAAAAAAATACATGGGGGGCCGGAAGGCACTTGATATATTTTTCTGCGGGTGGCCCTTTTATTACAAATTGTATTTCTGTGGGTGGTTGTAGATTATAGTAAACTACTTGGTAGTGGGTGTCGATGTCAAAAATTTATTTCTATGGGTGGTGGGATCTTACCGAATCGGCGCATAACTTTCGATGCAACGAAATCTTCGTTTCGTTTTCTGTCGTGTTGAACGGTGTATTGAATTTTCTCGCACCATCTATTTGTGAGTGGTGACAAGGCGGCAAGAGTCTCCCATACCAGTCCGCGACCATTCGGCCGTTTTCCGAAGTTTGCCGATTTCCGAGGTCTGCCGATCCTTGTACTGGGGTTGTCATTTATCTCGGGCATTGTGAGATTTTGTACCACATGTGTACCACTGCAACAATCCGTATTGAAGCTAGTTCATCTGGTCAGTCGTTTGGTGTGACAGATAACAAAACACCTTGTTGTCAGACATCTTTGGAGCTCTTTAATCATCCATGCCTGTACCTGCATATAGTGGTTACCGTTTGAAACATTGTGGAGCACAGCTAATATTACCAAGAGATTTCTATGGTTGGTGGGTTGTACAAGAGTAATAACCGTTCTATGAGTGGTGGTCTTCGAAGATTAACAATTTCTATGGGTAGTGGCTCCTGGAGGCCTAACATTTCTATAGGTGGTGGGTATAATTCAAAAATGCCTTCCGGCCCCCCCATGCTTTTTTTTCTGGAACAGCCCTTAGCTCCGCTAGACCTGGTTGATAAGGGTTTCCCTATTTTAGAGGTAAAGTCCGTGTTCTGCTTTTTATATTTTCGGGATAAATGCTAATTTTACATACACACACTCAGACACCCTACCTCTGTCGGCAGACCCCGATAAGCCGTGGGACCGATACTAGCACCACTATACCCGGTTGATAAGGGTTTTCCCTATTTTAGGGGTAAAGTCCGTGTTCCGCTTTTTATATTTTCGGGATAAATCCTATTTTACATACACCCACGCACCCACCTTAGATCCCGATAAGCCGGGGACCGATATTAGCTCCACTAGACCTGGTTGATAAGGGTTTTCCCTATTTTAGGTGTAAGTCCGTGTTCCGCTTTTCATATTTTCGGGACAAATCCTAATTTTACATGCACCCACGCATGACTTGATCGCCCTGGAGGAGCGCTTCACTTTGACATCTCACTGGACACAATCGGTCCATTAGGGGTCCCTCTCGCCGCCAAAACGTCCACCCAGCGCTATTTACCCACTACGCATGCGCACAGTGACCTTTTCAAAAAATTTCAACCAATCGCTTCGGGACCCCGGCCATCCTGTTCTACGTGATGAGACGTGAAAAACAAGATCCGAAAACCCATACCGCAATGAGCATGTGTGGGTTTTTCATTAGGTTCAACATTGTCCATTAAGCCAGTATGGGCCTATCGAGACCTCCGTGAACTTTTCAAAAAATTCACCGCTTAGGTTGTAGACCCATCGTGTTCTACAGCTCGAGACGAAGAAAAAAAGATCCCACAACCCATAGTAAAATCCACAAGAAAAAAATGATCACCGCCATACCCCATACAGGCATTTTCCGTATAGATGCAAATGTGCGAATCAGGGGAGATCACCGGGAATTTGCCCTACAGAGTTATTGTCCCGTCAGAGTTGTCGTCCTTGTCGGTCATCATAAGTAGGACGAACGTGGTGCGGCCGCCATCTTGAAATTCGCCATGTTTGTTTCATTGTGCAAACTGGACCATAAAAGCTCGACCCTGGGGTCGCACGGATGCTAGACTGGTCATAATAACATGGTACAACACCTATCGATTATGTTTATTACTATAAGTCTTCCTCCCCATGGATTCACGTATTTTTTTCGTGCCAATACGGTTTGGGCAAAAACCTGTATGGAGACACTGAGGGTTCCCCACTGGCCATTTAACAAGGGCATAGTGCTGGCAATATTGTCGAGGACCCTGTTTCGGGAGATTGACATTGGGAGTCACTGGGGTTTCAGCCTTATTGCTGGGACGTCACGTGACCGGAAGAGGCTTTTGACCCGGATGTGATCTTTGACCTTTTGACCCGGATGTGACGTCATAGGCGAATCAGGTGAAAAGCAACGGCCCGCTTATGGTCCTTGATATGGGACTGCTTTCTGTCCGCGGAGGCTTATCCCCTCGACCGCATCACCGCCGGACTACTTTCTGTCCGCGGAGGTTTCTTCCCGCGACCGCATCACCGCCAGACCACATCACCGCGGAGGCCCCAAAGGTGATTTCCGGTCACGTGACCGGATGTGCCGGAACTATAGTGAACCCGACCTTCACACCCATGTACTTTATGCAATTTTTTTAGGTCTATATGCGCCAATTTGCCGTTTATATACTACTTAGGTCAGATATACTGGGTTTCTGCTTTCTCTACCACTAAGTGGCAACTGGACTTGAAATACGCTTTCTCTACTACAGAAGTCGCCACATTAGTCTACCCCACACGATACAATACCAGACCATTAGGAGCAAGGATGGTGCACCTCTAGCCCAAAACGCAAGTTCCCGCTCTATACTGCACGGCTGCGTATGCGCAGAATGATATTTCCACGCACACCAGTCCAGTCGGATGTTTCCCCACGAGTGCTTCACTATGACACTAGGCATAGCAGGTGATTTTTTTAATAAAGTGTTCGCATGAAAACAAATTAAAGCACAATTAAGTTATCCACAAATCAAGTACGATATGATATAAAACAGCATATAACTTGTCATCATTGAATTTACGGAAGATTGTAAGGGAGTAGTCCATAGTTTCGGATTATTGGCCCCCCCCTCAAAAATTTTAATACAGCAGAGCGTCCGAGTCTGACCACATGATAATTATCCTTCCCTTTTTGGTAACCAGTAATTATAGTACCAAGCTTTTGGGTACTACCATTCTTTCAAAATGACATATGCGGATGGGTGGCTCGGTTGAGCTATATGGCGAGTCGGGCTGTGAAGTCAACCTTCGTCAGCCTCAGTTTCGTACGTTTTTCAGGTGTTTAAAAATAGGGTTATGTTACATATGGAATATGTGACAAAAAACGGCCTGGTCGACCCCATATTTTGAATAGCTTTTGTATCTCGCCTCGAGACGGGGAACACTGAGACGAAATCTTATTGAAATCGATTGTCAAGATTTTTCCAGGAAATGAACGAAATGTGGCGTATTTTGGGTCATTTTAATAGATTTTCCAGAAAATATGGAGTACGTTCCGAAGGAAGAAAATTTATCCCGGGTTGAATTAGCATAACTGGCTTGTATGCTGAATTAATGGTATGAGCATTCCCATGAAGAAAATATATACTTTTATATGGGTTTTCTGGATGGTTTGGCATCTCAGAAAGACGGAAGGGCTATACCAAGGGTTTATTTCCAACAATGAGGGGTCTACTGTGGACTGCACCCTAGGGTGTCTGAAATTGTGACAAAATTCTATCAGGCGGCGGCCATTTTTGAAGGTGAAATGGTGTAATATTTTCACTAGATATATTCTTTTCATCTCTATTGAAAAAAACATTGTATTTGTTTATTTCTAAGATGAACAAAACTGGCCATTGTTATGAGGGATGAATGTATGCTTGGCTAAAATTATGAATATTATCTCCTCAGTTCTACAAACAGTCCAAAGAATTCTTCCAGTCAATTCCGGCAAACTGTCTACATCTTCAATTATGGAAAAACCAATGAAATATGAATCAACTCACTGAAAAATTGCACATCCACTTTTAATCTTGGGCACCATGACCAAGGTAGCGCTCATTCTTTATATAAATTATGGTCACAAAGTCAAACAGATACATCTGATGACGTCATTCCAATGCCTAATGACAACTTCCGAGGCCTAATCGAACAAATATTAACCAGTAGTATAGAAAAGCAATATTGACTCGCAATGACCTTTGTGCACTTAAAATTGTGGAGGTCACATAGGTGAAGTGCACTATAGGTCCGACAGGGGGCGCCACCAGCTCAAGGTTATAGATTGCATCAGCATTGGCTGGGTGCCAAGTTTTGACCACTATAGTTCCGGCAACCTTTGACCTTGTATTCCTCCGCGGTGATGCGGTCATGTCTGGCGGTGATGCGGTCTGCCTCCGCGGAGAAAAAGTAGTCCCCAGACTTCAAATACGCTGCATGGTCCGATTGGGTCGTATGAGGTATCAATGTGAAGCATTTGTGAAGGCGCATCCACCGAGATGGATGTGACGTGGAACTGACGTCATTCTGTGCATGCGCAGTAGACAAAGTGTATGGAAATAGACGTTTTGGAGTCTAGGTGGGCCACCATTGGTCCTATGGAGTCGTATGAGGTATCAATGTCAAGCATACGTGAGGGGGCATCCGCCGGACTGGACGTAAAACTGACGTCATTCTGCGCATGCGCAGTAGACAAAGTGTATTGGATTGAACGTTTTGGGGTCTAGGTGGGGCACTATTGTTCCGATGGAGTCGTATGAGGTATCAATGTGAAGCAGTCGTGAGGGAGCATCCACATGGACTAGTGTGTCGTTCGTGTTCAACATTCAGACAGGGAATTGTGGGAAAAGAGTATGGAAATAGACACAAATTTTGACGAGGAGTTACAACAGGTGGAGTGAAAAAACTATAGAGGTTCAAGGTGTGGGTAAAGACCAGGAAGACGGCGGGTGGAGACTCGTCCAACACCTATAGATTAAGTTTATTACTATTAGTTCCATGGTTTCACGTATTTTTTCATGCCAATACGGTTCTGGGGAAACTGGGAGTTCTCCACTGGCCATTTACCATAGGTAAATAGATGGTAATATTGTCGGAGACCCTGTGGAATACCATGGATGCTTCGCGAGGACGGATAAAGACTAGGCCCGGAGAGGGCCAGACATTGCACCGCGGAGGCGTGCGGTCGGATAGCCCGCGCAGGCGTCGCACAGGCGTGCAGCCGGATAACACGCGCAGGCATGCGGCCGGACCGGGAGGAAAACCCCGGATGTTGAAGAGTACCCGGATGTTAAAAAGGTCCAGCGTGAATTCCGTGAGAACAACCACGTGAAAAAACTGAAGCCCAGAACAGGGGGCTTTACGTGAAAAAACTGAAACCCAGAACGCGGCTTGTACATTGAAATGAACGGCAGCCCAGTCATATACGAGTACATCTCGGTCCTCGGCCTTGGGGTACTCGTCAAATATTTGGATTTGCCCAACATCAATTCACTGTTGGTAGAAGGACACGACTCGGCGTGGATGAAAGCCATGTTTAAGAAAAGATATCCTGGGTCTTCGATGTGCGTCGTCGCTGGGTCGGTCGTCGACTGGTGCGTGATGAAGGTGGTGCAGGTCTTTTATTCCCTACGGTGCGTTGTGCTTTGGCGACCAAGACGCCTCCTGCTTCTTTGGCTCGGCGTTTCAGTGCTTCTTTGGGTGCCGCACCGGCCAAGACATCACCGACGACTTGCAGTCCACTGCTTATCGCTTGTTTGCCGATCGCTTTGACCCCACGCGTCACCAAGGACAGGAACGTTTTGACGATGCTCCCGAGTATGTTCCCCAGCCCATGTCCTCGTTGCATGAGTGTACCTGCAAAGATCGGAAAGCTACCCCCGGCTTGTTGGGCATAATAGTCCATATAGCTGCGTGCATCACACTCGTAAGGCATCTTCATTATGCAAAGTGAACCGCTCGGACTTGACGGAAATGAAGTGTCAGCACCACTTTCCCACTCTTGAATGCAATCGGTTGACCGGTGTCGTCTCTTATATCGATGATGATGTAGCTAATATCGGTCTGACTGACCGGTAGATAAACGATGTGCCTGAAACTGTGGGTGACTTGAGCTCCATACATGCCTTTCACCGGGCGCGTAGTAGAGGTACGTTGCTGTCCCCGACAATGTGTGCATCGACCACATCTGAGTAGATGTACAGGCCATACATACTAACACGCATGTCCATCGTGATGTGGGCTCTCTCGCCGGTGGGGCCAGCGTACCCCTGTAGATCGAGACCCAGTATTTGCTGTAGGGTAGGACTGATTTCGACACTCACGTTGGAGCTAAGAGTGAGACAGGCCTTGTCGTTGTGTGCGTTGTAATCGAAGTCCACATGATTTTTGAAGGGGAAAGTTTTTATGGGTTTTGAAGTATTCGTGACGTCCCGTAGAGACGTATAATGCATCAGACTTCTCAGTCCTTGCATGAACTCTTTGGGGGTATCGTATTGGCCTTCAGGTAGGGTGAGTCGGGTTTCTTGTCCTTCGTAGGTCACCTCGTACCACACTTCACCGGCTCGCACGTTGTACAACGAGTACGGGCATTGTATATCCACGAGTCCACATTCCCAGCGTCCAGGTAAATGCAACGGTTGCGGTAACTGGGTCGCGTACTTGGCCAAGGTGTTGTCAGGAAGCACATCAGCCGAGCTGTTACTGGGTAGGGTGAGATAAAACATGACGACTGAGCTTTCCTGCTGCTGCTGTTGGTTTTAATACTTCTCCCAGCCATTGGGCGCTAATCGTCGTGATGGTCGCGGTGACTTGCTACGTGTCATAGACGTATGGATGGACGTAGTTTCAGGGGGTGGCGTGGTAAAAGGGGTGAAAAAGTAGGTGCCCGCCGTTGTGGTGTTTTGGGGGGTGACTACGCTTCCCACTCGGGTTCCCAAGTGTGTGAAGTCTGTCGTTGTGCGTGCACCGGCGATTCACGCTGCATTCAGGCACAGCGCTGGGGGTTCCCCACCAATTCATGTGGTACATGCATGTCTTTCAATCCTTGAGCGAAGACCACCCATCCTCGAGGATCCGTGTGCGACCTGCGTTGACTCATCAGGTCATTCACTAAATCCGACATGTGGGTACCGGGGACCACCTGGTTCTGTACCAGTAGTTCACCTTTATCATTCCAAGTCCTGTTAGGATTCTGTTTCATCCGTTGTAATACCAGGCCAGCTTGTTCCTTGGACGATGCAGGTACACTCTTCAGTACTTCGTCTTCGACCCACTGCGGGGCTGTGGTTGGTACCCCTGGTAATGGTGGCTGTTGGAGCGGTGCTGAGGTCGGTGGTGGTGCTGCTGGGGTAGAGAGGGTTTTGTATTGGTTCATGAACGTCACGTACCGCTGAAGCGTTTCATTGTACTGTTGTACTTTCTCACTGTCACTTAACCCCGGTCGTTGTAAGATCTGACGCACCTCTTCATCGAGTGTGTTTATCGTCTTCACCGTAGACGGTACGGGGTACGGTGAATGGAGGTTTTGAAGGAGCTGAGGTTCGACGAGGACCATTTTTTTCGTGTGGTTCATTGTCGGCCGAACAGTCCACCCAATACTGGACCCAACAAGGAAGCAGCCAACGGTGCAAAAATGGCCCCGAGAAAGCCGCCTTTCTGTAAAACCTTTTTCTTTTGTGTTTGAGAGACTCGCTCCTGGACTAAGGTTCGCAGACCTGTCTTCTGCTTAGCCAACTTCGCCTTCTGAGCCGGAGTCAGTGGTACGCTGCCTTTTAAGATATTGAGTCCAATATCACACAGACAGCACACGAGAGCAGGGTCTGCGCCACGTACAATGGTTCAGACCAACTCGGGTGGGGCCGTCTTCAATACACGGAGCGTCGGAGCGTGCTTCCGTACTCGAGCAGACATCATGTACAACTAATGCTAGAACCCACAACCCTGCCCTTTTTATCTACCTAAGTCGTGAATATTGAACAGAGACAAAAGTCAACCATGATGTTGTATTAATTCTTTTATTATCCCTAACATCAAACACACACCCCAGCTGGGGGGCAACACTGTGGGTGTGTTTACATTATTTTTGCATGTACACGTAGTGGGTCTCTACGGGAAAGTTACCGGTCCGCAGTCGAAGGTGGTCGGGTGTGGCTTGCTTCTGGTCGAAGAGCATATACCCGTGCTGAGGGGTTGTCGCATCTGTAAAGGCTTCCAACGTAAACGCGGTGCGTCCAGGGTACATCTGTCTCGCCAGGTGCAGCAGTTGAGTGGTATCTCTCGGGTTTTTAAGACCACCAGGTAGTGGGCATTTAGGCTGATGTTCCGATGTTCTTTGTTTTTACTGAACAGATTCTGCACAATGTAGATGGTGCATCCGTCTCCGCCATGAGATCATCCAGAACCACCAAGGTGTCCGGTTCCAAATCGGCCAGGTTGGGTAGCCCTTCCACGAACGTGATATGAGGCATTACTGTATACGCCGCAGGGTCTTCAACGCTGGTGACTTTATCTTCATAGACGTGTAACCCAACCTGGGGTGTAAGGGGAAGGATGGCTCGAAGGACTGGTGGCATGGTTGACCCAATGACGAACGGTGAATGACACACACTCTGACTGTCTCTCGTATTTATGGTCAGGTTCCTCGGTGACATGGTTGACCCAATGACGAACGGTGAATGACGCACACTGTGACTGACCCTCGTATATATCGGTTGCACATAAGCGCATGTGTGGAGGCTCTGAAGAGCCGTTCTTTTTCTGTCGTTGTCATTGCCACAGAGCAAAAACCATGGCGAGGCCAAAGAGCCGTCGCTGGTTCCGGCGTGAGCGCTCGTGGTCCATAGCCCTGGATTAAGAATACTGATCAGCGATACGGATTTGATATTTTTGGAACATCATGATGTCTTGCCGGCATCATTGAAAACTGTTGACCGCTTCTCTCTTGCAGGAAGCAAGCCTATGTTTTTGTATACTATGATTATCTTTTTGAATTTGGTGCTAATACTGTTATATGGAAAATGGAATAGGTCTTTGGATTATGGACGCGGATATTCTCTAATGGACGACGGCTGGATTATGAATGACGGACTAGACGCTTGTAATCAAGGATGGCTGTCATAGTCCAGTAGTGGTGGGTGATAGCACACCTCTCCACCGAGTCCACTCTGTCGAGGACCGCTTCTGCGAACTCTTTGAGGATCTGGCGTCGCCCCTCGTTGTCGTCGCCATCTGCAAACATGGATCGAACCACTGCTCTGTAATCCGTGAGTGAATTAACCACGGTTGCATGCTGTAAAATGGACGACACACTAGTCCAGGCGGATGCTCCCTCACGACTGCTTTACATTGATACATCATACGACTCCATCGGACCAATAGTGGCCCACCTAGACCCCAAAACGTCTATTTCCATACACTTTCTCCACTGCGCGTGCGCACAATGACTTCAGTTTTACGTCACACCCAGCCTGTCGGATGCCCCCTCACGTATGCTTCTCATTGGTACCTCATCCGACTCCATAGGACCAACAGTGGCCCATCTAGACTCCAAAACGTCTATTTCCATACACTTTGTCTACTGCGCATGCGCAGAATGACGTCAGTTCCACGTCACATCCATCTCGGTGGATGCGCCTTCACAAATGCTTCCCACTGATACCTCATACGACCCAATCGGACAATGCAGCGTATTTTCTCCGCGGAGGCAGACCGCATCACCGCCAGACATGACCGCATCACCGAGGAGGAATACAAGGTCAAAACTTGCCGAAACTATAGTGGTCAAAACTTGGCACCCAGCCAATGCTGATGCAATCTATAACCTTGAGCTGGTGGCGCCCCCTGTCGGAACTATAGTGCACTTGACCTCTGTGACCTCCACAATTTTAAGTGCACAAAGGTCGATACGAGGCAATATAGCTTTTCGATACTACGTTGACCCATGGTGACCCCAAAACGTCCATTCCAACGCCCTTTTCCCACTGCGGATGCGCAGATGGGCGGTAATTCCACGACGGTGACCCCAAAACGTCCATTCCAACGCCCTTTTCCCACTGCGGATGCGCAGATGGGCGGTAATTCCACGACTCACTCGTCCAATCTGATTCTCGTCTACCAGTGCATCACTATCAGTGGCGTCGGAACGTAATTGAAAGTGGGGGGGGGGGGGGGGGCAAGGGCGGATCCAGCAAAAACTCATAGTCGACTATCACAGCCCAACAGGCGAGGGTCCAGGGGCCGCCTAGGCCCCGGAAGCTCCGGGATCCTAGATCGCCGGAGATGCGTTCTGAGCGTTTTCCTGGAAATAAAACTGATCATACTTAATTTTTATATATTTTTTTTAGTATTTTTATACTTATATTTAAAACATACAAAATGATGACCTCTAGTTCTTGGAAGGGAAACCAATATGCCTACCGATACGATTCATTCACACAAAGATAAAACCAGGAAATCCTCACAGCTCCGAAGTCCCAGATCTCCGGAGATGCGTTTTAAGCGTTTTCCCGAAAATAAATTCGAACATAATGTATGCAGATTTACGGTTCTATTTTCACGTTTGATTCGCATTTATAAGCACGCATCGATATTGAAAAATCTTACTTCATGCCTGAATCCATTTGACTTTCTAGTTATATTTAACACATAAAAAAACACACACATAAAAAAATCCATGACCTTTACATCATGGAACATTAGAACCAATATGATATCGATTCATTTACACAAAGCTAAAATAAGCGATCCTCACAGCCTGACAGGAAGCTCCGGGGTCTCAGGTTGTCGGAAATGCGTTTTACGCGTTTTCCCGGAGATAAATCTGAACACAATTGTATATAGATTTATGGTTCAATTTGTTTCGCATAAACACGCATCGATATTGAAGAATATGCCTGACTCCATTTGACTTCCTGGATTACCACAAACAAAACTGGCCTATAACACACCACTACACGCCAAAAAGTGGGGGCGGTTAAAGATATTCGCCCCCCCCCTGCCTTAAATAAAAAAAATAGTGGGGGGGGGGGGGCATGCGCAGTCATAGTGAAAGTTACCCGTTGACCTCGAGATCCCGCCCATCGTAATCTACAGCGTGTGTCAGAGAACTCAAGGTGCCATACCCCGTACCGCAAATGTCCATGCGGGAGTTCCTCACTGGGCCTATACCATCTAGACGTATATAGACCTGCCCTCTAGTAGGTATATCAGGGTAATTCTCACTTGACGAGACTGTAACAATACCCGGACAGCATACATCATCTGTCTATAATAATAGCTCAACCACCCCTCCTTTCACCTGCACACGTGAACATCCTTCAATGTACGGGTTCGAGTCCGACACGGGCATGGAGATTCTTCGTCAGAGTTGTCTTCTTTGCGTGCAGACTGCATAGATAGCAGCACCATCGATGTCATACGGGGATTTCCCAAGCAAAAGCCCCCATTTTGTGTATGAAATTGTGGAACAACATTGATACCGTCGGACACGAAAAGCTCGATACTGGGATCGCACTTATCATAGACTCGTATTATTAACATGGTACAGCACATAGGTTATGTTAATTGAATGTTTCACCCACTTTTATGAGTATTTTGTACCCCCGACAGAGAGTGGCCGGGGTATCCCCTGCACACCACAAAGAACATTCGAGAACATTCCATGGATTCTCCGCATACCACTCAGGACATTCCCGGGGATGACCGAACATTGCCGAAACTTCCCAGTGATTCAGACGAAGCGACATTAACATTGACGTGACCGAGAGTAGTAGGAAGACGGCAAATTCTGTCGTCAAAATGAGTGTCCAAAATGAGGGTCTGCGGAGTGACGTCACATCCAGTCACGTGACATTCGGGTCAAAAGTCACATCCGGGTCACTCCTGTCACGTAACGGCCCAACAAGAGTTAGCTGCCCCTACATGAGACCCTATTGACTTCCAATGTTAATCTACGGGGAATGCATGTATGGCATAGGGGTGGTCGTTTTATTTTCTTGTGGATTTTACTATGGGGTGTGGCACCTTGTTTTCTTTGTCTCGCGGTGTAGAACACGATGAGAGGGGTCTCGAGGCCAGGGGTTGACTTTCGCTGAACAGTTCAGCCAGGTATGGGGTGGACATGTTTGGTCCATTCTGGCGCAATGGACAATGTTAGTCCCAATGGGAAACCCACTCGTGGACATTTGCGGTATAGGGTGTGGCTCCTTGTTTTCTCTGTCTCGAGCTGTAGAACACGATGAGAGAGGTCTCGAGGCCATGTGTTGACTTTTTTGAAAAGTCCTGAAGACGCATGCGCAGTAGGCAGGCAGATCGAGTCGGACGTTTTGGGGTCTAGGTGGACCCATAATCGTCCATTTGGGTAGTGTGAGGTATCAGTTTGAAGCAGACCTGCGTCCAACGTGAACTGAACTCCGAAAATATAACAGTTACTGACAGTACATCACAATACTTATAAAAGAACTTAAACTCAGACAAAACGATCAAACACTGAATCCAATTTTAGACAACCATATAAAAACAAAGGAAATTTTGCAAGCACTGAAAACTCTCAAAGTGGGGAAAGCATGTGGTCTAGACTGTGTCTCGAACGAGATGCTGAAATATGGCCTCGATATTATTCTATCCTCCTCTTGCAAAGCTTTTTATTCAAATATGCCCGAACACTATCCGTCCGGCGTACGTTCAGCATAATCTGTGCGTCACATCACAGTTGTCCCAGTTTTCGCCACTTATCAAAATTAGCGAAAATCGTGGTGGTTTGGTGGTGTCGGGTGAAATTCACAACCAATCTAACTGGCAAATTTAAAGAATTTTCTCAACCATCTGACCGTAATATGCCAGTGTATCTCAGCTATACAATGTTGAAAATCATATCTATAGTCAAATCAGTTCCAAATAAACAGATTATCGCAAAATTTTCTGATAACAATTTCCTTCCAGAAAGCCATCTGCTCTGATGGTCAGCATATCCGAAAAGGAATACCCGGATGTTGGAGGATTGTAACTAAGGGACATAACCCGACGATGCAACACCTCCGCTCGGTTCAGGCAATAGAATAAATTGGTTTATCATGTAATTGTATTTATGATAAACTTTATTAATAACGTATATGACAGCGGGATACTACCAGACCTGTGGTCTGAATGTTATATCAAACCACAACTTAAAAGGGAGATAAATTAGAACCTCAGAACTACAGGGACATTACAATGTCCAGTTGCCTGGGTAAACTATTTTCTAGTATATCGAACTTATTAACCGACTAAACAATATATCGCTGATAATAATTTATTGCCCGACAACCAATCCGGCTTCAGGAAAAATAGACGTACAGGAGACAATCACTTTATATTGAAAACTATCATAAATAAATATCTTCATAAACTCAAAAAGAGGATTTATGTATGTTTCATCGACTTCCAGAAGGCCTTCGATTGCGTATGGAGAGATGGCCTTCTGCTAAAAGTGTTACGTCATAAACGACTTTGTTAACGGTGTGACAAAACAAACAAGATCGTTGAAGACGAGTACCATTTTGTTTGTATATGCCCGAGCGGTAAAAAACTTCGAAACATTCTATATAACATCATCAACAAATCCTGTCACCTATTCGGGCAACTAACTGACCTCGAAAAATTCTATTTCCTGATTAACCCACCCACCCACCTTTCCCCAACAATAGGGCAGTTTATATACGAAATGCTTTTGAGAGATCATCACAGCTCGCAGTATCTCCTGCGACTAGGACCGCCCCAAACGCCACGTTATTTATAAATTGGAATGAACTGGCTTTCCTGATTGGGGTGATTATGTCATGTCACAATATAACTTTTATTATGTAAATGTAATATTTTATCTTAGTTTTAACATTTTCTTTATGTATTCATGTAAATAATGAATTGATACTTGCATAAACAGTTTGTCTGAGAATGAAAATTATAATTATTTCCATATATGTTGGGCGAAAAAAGTAGTATATGTGTGTGTGTCCAAAAGTTTTATTCTGTGTTTCCTCCGTGAAGTATTTTGCTATCCGAGCTTTCGCTGATGTGATTTACTTCTAAATCCTCCTGGATTATCCTTTCGGGGTATTTGGCTAAACTCGCTGAAACGGTTTAGCATAACTTTGTGTCTGTCGAGCAAACAATACGTAATCCATCATAATGGCACCCATGTCCTGTGAGAACTCATTGTTACACAAAGATCTGCTATCCACCTTCTAAAAAAGTCCCATTCAACCGAGATGTAGGGGAATTTATTTATATCCGAATGAATGTACTTTAATCTTGTTTTAAATCGGGAATTGATTTAAGGAAATCTAGTTGGCATATTTCGCCCGACCCGCAGGCCTGTATTTGTGATCCTACTGTGTTTTGGGATTCTTTGTGACTATGGAACGTCCCTTTCTAAATGACCAGAGGCGTTAACGGAACTTGCATGCCTGAACAGATCAAGGGGGAAGGAAGAGGCTCCGTGGGGGTTTTACAAAAGTCGTACGTACATGAGCAGTTGACAATTCGACTTTGTCGAAGATATACTGTTTTCAAACAGAGCTAAATTTGATATGGACTTCTGTCACTACTTATTGTTTTTGACAAATGAAAGAATATAGTTATCACCCTGGGTTATATATATATGATGTTTTAAATATACTATCTCTTCTAATCGATGTACATGCGTTAAAAGACAAGGTTTGATCACGGCGTAAACTAGAGCTTTGCTAATTGTGTATACCAATACCATGGGTAAATGAAGGATAAATCTATATATCTATAAGATATAGATAAAGGTATAATAAAGCTAACTTTTCTGGCTGTTATCACTGAAAACTTATAAATAGTTTCTCTACGAGACTGGCTTGTTTATTGAGATTTATCATATATTATCATTACGTAGATTGGAGTGATAACAGTGGCATGCGTATGACAAGATTACAATCTCTGTGTGCATGCTGAACGTCTTCCCCGACGTCTTCTATTTCAGTGAACTTTTATCCTTCGTCGCTTCAATTTTTCAATCATTTCTTGTGCAAATAATTGGAAGCTATCTGATTTCCTTTGATATCTATTTATCTTTGACATACATTTTAACACCTTTAAGATGTATATTTAGCAGTCTATTTTTTCTCATAATGTCGGACTACCTGTCTTTGCTATTGTAAGGCTGACATCCATGTACACTGCGGGTGTCGATATGAAGACCGACCTGAGTCATGTTGAGCGGCGATCCCCTCCGGGGCCTCATCCGTTTACCTTGACTGATCTATCTGCACCGCGTGGACCTGTGTTCAATCTTGTCACACAGAGACCGTCAGTGGGGCACAGAAGACCTGCTTACGAGAACCAGGGACACGGCATGATCCTATGCTGAGGCAATAGTCTCATTGTATAATGTTAAGGTAACATAACGTACATCTGTTGTACACAGAAACTTTACTACAGGTAATATTTAGATAAATAGACCCATAGCATGGAATCCACCACGACAGACGATACAACTGGTCCCTTCACTGAAAATGGGAACGGTAGTGCGAAAAATGGACACGTCAATGGAATGAATGGCCATGGAAACCACGTCAGAAAGCACAGCTCGACTTCCAGTAAAGATTATGAAAATTCAAACAAAGACTTGAACAGATCTGCCCCTGAAAAAAGGACCTCAATAGGGGCATATGAAAAATTACGGGGAATATTCCGTTCAAAAAGTTCGTCAGCTGGGGCCAAGTCACCGCCTCGGATAAAAGTCAGGTACGGTATAATAGCAGCTATAGTGGGCTCCATGGTATAATTACACGATTGATTATAATCAGACAAAAAGCACAGTTTATGCACAAATACTGATACATTTTGGCGATTGCCATGTCTATTTAACTGGTACAAACGACTTGGCCTTGCAGCGTTATCAGATGAGTTAATTGTGTATTGGTGACTGAATGGTGCGATATTTTTGATATGTCTTCAACCGGAAAGTGCCATACTAACAAGCTCTATTTCTGAGTTATGATAAGATATATCTGACCATGTCATGGGTACAGTTTCCCTTTAATGAATTTGTACATACTGATGATTCGGCATGTTCCTATACGATTAACAATTTTATAATTATAGTCATATTGTTTATAAATGTCTGCTATGTCTTATCGTACTAATTTTATGCCATTGTGGTAACTAAGGATATGCGCCTTCACATAGGACGTTGACCAGTTTTACCCTATTTGCTAACCCTCCGGGTAGAGGATCATGGGTAAATTCAAAATGGCAACCATAAGTGTTTGAAAAGTGACGTTTTCGTAGATGTTCGTGTTCTTCAAATTGTTCGCTTTTAACCGCTCATCGTGAGAAGAGGTCGTATAATGCGAAGGCGAGTTCCGTCTGTTTGTTAAATTTTATAAGCTGTGCGATATCTCCAATACCGGTACCAAACCTTGGGTATAATTTCCTTACGGGATACCGAGGAACCCTATTCAATTTTGAGGTCAAAGGTCATGGTTACTGGACCAATTTTCTTCAAAGAGTATTGTCTGTGTGGTGCGTCCGTTTGTCCATCTTGCTTTTTAACACAATATCTCTTGAAGGCTTTTCAAATTCATATAGCAAATGTAACTGGTGAGTAAGAAACCTATTGAAGATGACTGACCTTGACCTATTTTATCTAGGTCGAATTCTAGTGTTGGTGATATGATTTGAAGGATTACATCTATGCTCTCCATATACATACATATCACATACTGAGGATTGACTAGAAGCAAGCCTATTCAAGGTCACCGACCTTGGACTATTTTATCAGGGTCCATATCCTAGTTAATGCGATATGTTTTTAAAGGGTTATGAAAGATCATAGCTAGACTGAAAATGGAGTCTCCTGGATTGAATCACTGGTTGGATTAATGCTGGGCATATATTGAAGCCATATGGCTCTTATTTTCACAACATACTATTTTGCTAATTTATTACGTGAATATTCCGGAGAAATGACATAAATTTTATTTTTAAAAAGGGAAATCTGACTGAGAAATGCATTTCTAGAATATGACGTCACTGTGACGTCATCAGAGCGACCATCTTGAATTATACTCAACATATACTAACTTTACCTCGGTGTATTGGTTCGGTATCATATGTTGCGTATTACAAGGTCCTATATATTAATATATAAATAAATATTAATAAATTCCGTTAACATAGCAGCTCTAACACCACCGGGTTATAAACTTGATATTTTAGAACTCCAGTATTGCCATCCTAAAGAGTCATGTATACATATCTCGATATCGGTTCGTCATGAATTAAACTTAATTATTTCGAACTAAGATGAATCAATAGATAGGAGTTCTCGGTGTTTAAGGTGTGCACACAGAGAATATTGTATACTGTATGTGCCTTAATTTAGCCATCATCAGTGGTCTCACCTAACGGTTTGATCATATACCTGTAATTGTTAATGTACAGGTGCTATAATTGAGCGCTGACCTGTTAGCCCATCCCAGAACGAAACTATTCTACACAGTGAACTGTATAAAAAATTAACTCGGCCTATGTATTACATGTCTAAGAGAACAAATGTGCCGTTTTTAGTCTTAGTAATATGAAGATATGTTATTCCTCCGTTCTACCGCTCTGATCAATGACTTGGAACATGTCACTTAGGGGGCTTTTGTGGGGTTGAAGAGCCAATCCTTCACAGAGTGCATGTCTGGCGATTCTTTATGCTTACGAACGACTAGCCTGATTCGCAAGTAGTCTTTTCCACAGATCAAAATTTTTCAAGTTAATTAATTTATTAAAGAATGCCAAAGAATGTCATAGATGAAGCCTTGAAATAAGAATTTTTCAGTCGTAAAATGTAGCTTCTTTACAAATGACACGGAAGATTACCACGCACTGCATGTGTTTTGACGCAAAACAACTTCTTCGCACAATGTCAGGGCTTTTGTATGGGCCTGTCTTGTCAAAAAGGCTATGGTGTATTCAGGTTTTATTACCCAGTTAAAAGAGCACTGTCTGTGTTCATGAAAACTTAATTCTCCCAGATATTGAATGGAGAATACAGATGTTATATGGGAGCACGAGATAGAGGACGAACGACTAATAAATGATTCTAAAGACCCCAGGTGTTTGTGTGTCGCTCAGCTGAGGTGTTGTAGATCACGATACCATACACTTTCGATGCCCAATACGATGCAACAAAGCTGTTTCTTTGTGAATTATATTTTCAACGTAACACATAAATAGACCTGTCCACCCACATTTCTGGTTCTGGAGACTTTCTTCTCGTTTTTGCGAGAACAAACTCGAGGCCCTTTTATGTTTTTATTAAAATGTATCCTTCAATCGTTCATCAAGTGAGATGTGTTTGTCGATATTTACGTGTAAAGATACAGACTACGCCCGCATTTGTCACAGGTATGCTCTCTATAAACCTTAGCAAATTATTCTATGTACAGACTACAGACTAAACGTTGACATTACCATTCCAGCGAGTGTGAATATTATGTTTGCTCAGTCGATTGGCCGATAAAAGCAAACCAATTAACACACAAGAGAGGAACTACTTGTACTCAACAAGTCCGAATAATGGCGCGGTTATGTAACGTGTATACACGGTAAACAGGCCCTGTTTCGAATGAGAAGGCGTGTGTATTAAATCTTTCACTAAACGCAACTTTAATATAGCTTGTGGGGCTGGGTACGTAAAACTAAATACGGACAGAATTGGTGGAAGAGCCAATGGCATACGATAGCTTAGCGAGGTAAGTATGGTCAGAGGGAAGTACAGAATGTGTGGGAGAAGTCTAGGGTGTGCTCGGAAAGTCTGGTGTATACTCATGGTAAGGTAACATGAAAGGTGGACAAGCACGGGTAGGCCTATAAGTGAGAGATGATAAGTGACTGGCAGTGAAGGGGGAGGGTAAGTGTTAGTGAGGTGGGAAGATATGTGTTACACGAATGAAGGTGAATGATCATGAAGAGTGAGGATGAGTGGTAGTGAGATTGGGAGATTAATGGTACTGAGGTGTGATGATGAATGGGGTAGGAGGATGAGTGGTAGTGAGATGGGGGGATTAATGGTACTGAGGTGTGATGATGAATGGGGTAGGAGGATGAGTGGTAGTGAGATGGGGGGATTAATGGTACTGAGGTGTGATGATGAATGGGGTAGGAGGATGAGTGGTAGTGAGATGGGGGGATTAATGGTACTCTGGTGTGATGATGAATGGGGTAGGAGATGAGTGGTAGTGAGATGGGAGGATTATGGTACTGAGGTGTGATGATGAATGGGGTAGGAGATTGAGTGGTAGTGAGATGGAAGGATTAATGGTACAGAGATGTGATGATGAATGGGGTAGGACATTGAGTGGTAGTGAGATGGGAGGATTAATGGTA
>JAVTVY010008049.1:0-46459 GCA_036873755.1 Hanleya hanleyi
ATTTCCTCCGCGGACATAATATTTCCTCCGAGGATATAATATTTCCTCCGCGGATATAATCATTTCCTCCGCGGATATAATATTTCCACCGCGGATATAATATTTCCTCCGCAGATATAATCATTTCCTCCGCGGCTATAATATTTCCTCCGCGGATATAATCATTTCCTCCGCGGTTATAATATTTCCTCCGCGGATATAATATTTCCTCCGCGGATATAATCATTTCCTCCGCGGATATAATATTTCATCCGCGGATATAATATTTCCTCCCCGGATATAATCATTTCCTCCGCGGATATAATATTTCCTCCGCGGATATAATCATTTTCTCCGCGGATATAATATTTCCTCCGCGGATATAATATTTCCTCCGCCGATATAATCATTTCATCCGCGGATATAATCATTTCCTCCGCGGATATAATATTTGCTCCGCGTATATAATCATTTCCTCCGCGTATATAATATTTTCTCCGCGGATATAATATTTCCTCCGCGGATATAATCATTTCCTCCGCGGATATAATATTTTCTCCGCGGATATAATATTTCCTCCGCGGATATAATATTTCCTCCGCGGACATAATATTTCCTCCGCGGATATAATATTTCGTCCGCGGATATAATCATTTCCTCCGCGGATATAATATTTCCTCCGCGGATATAATATTTCCTCCGCGGATATAATCATTTCCACCGCGGATATAATATTTCCTCCGCCGATATAATATTTCCTCCGCGGATATAATCATTTCCTCCGCGGATATAATATTTCCTCCGCGGTTATAATATTTCCTCCGCGGATATAATCATTTCCTCCGCGGATATAATATTTCCTCCACGGATATAATATTTCCTCCGCGGTTATAATCATTTCCTCCGCGGATATAATATTTCCTCCGCGGATATAATATTTCCTCCGCGGATATAATCATTTCCTCCGCGGATATAATATTTCCTCCTCGGATATAATATTTCCTCCGCGGATATAATCATTTCCTCCGCGGATATAATATTTCCTCCGCGGATATAATCATTTCCTCCGCGGATATAATATTTCCTCCGCGGATATAATTAATTTCCTCCGCGGAGGAAATCCACGTGACTTGAGTACTAGAAAGACGGCAAATTCATTAGCATTTTTGAGGCTGAGTGAGGCTGATGTGCAGGTGACGTCACGATGGCGTCACTATGACGTCACATCCGGTGACATCCGGATCAAAGGTCACATCCGGTCACGTGACAACCGGGTCACTTCCTGTGACGTCACCATGGCGTCATTATGACGTCACATCCGGTGACATCCGGGTCAAAGGTCACATCCGGTCACGTGGCATCCGGTAACATCCGGGTCACTTCCTGTGACGTCGCTTCCGGTCACCTGGCGGCCTAGCAAGAGTTATCTGCCCCTACCTAAGACCCCAGTGACTTCCAATGTTAATCTCATGCAGGTATGGGAAAGGGAGCTTGAAGATATCTTTGAACGCCACTATGAGATTCGCCCCCGTTTCCGTCCGGATGGGTACCACCCACGCATACTTCGATAGGATATCGATGCACGTCAAGATATACCGATTCCCATCGTTGCGTTTGGCAAAGGCGCTCATATCGACCAAATCCGCTTGCCACTGGGCATCTATTCCTCTCACGATGACCCGGTTCCGTAGAAAATGGCGACGGACAGATCGATGTAACTATTTTGGGAGTAGCTAATTACGAATCCGGGATGAAATTTTACATAAAGCGCGTTAAATTAGGATCTGTCTATTGACGCCTGGGTTAAATTGATTTTTAATGAATTTAATTATTTAATAATTAAGGTAAAATTTATTTTCAAAATCTGACCTCGGATTCGTGATCTGCGTTATTCATATTACTTTATGACGAAGTTTAGAGTAATTCGGAACAGTGGAATTGGGTGCTGCCCATTGAAGCCTGGGTTAAATTGATTTCTAATAAAATTAATTATTTAATAATTAAGATAAAATAGATTTTACAATCTGACCTCGGATTTGTCATCTACGTCCTCGACAATACTTTAGGACGAAGTTTAATGTAATTCGGAACAGTGGAATTGGGTCTGTCCATTGAAGCCTGGGTTACATTGATTTTTTACATGCAAATTCTACATGTAACGCCGACCCCTAGCATGTTGTGACCGCGAGTTTGCGACACCCATTGCATACACAAATATGGGTCGCACCTCTATGGATAGCTGAGACATTGAAGTTGTGCACAGAGAATGTAAATGTCATATCGGTGCACAAAGGGGAACCGATAATAGAATTAACAGCCTGATTGTTGCGGAGTGTCCTTGGTCACCCTTATTTTGTATCCATGCGTGCGATACACCAATTGAAAGCCCATCGCTTAGTCTTTTATTTAATATTTTTTTTGATGTTCAACAATGTTGACCAGCAGAAGGCTGTCCATTTTTCTACATGGGGTATATTTAGCAATACAGTGACAAATTCCACATGTAACGCCGACCCCTAGCATGTTGTGACCGCGAGTTTGCGACACCCATTGCACACACAAATATGGGTCGCACCTCTATGGATAGCTGAGGAAATGTAGTTGTGCATAGAGGTACGGGTTTATGTTTTCCAATTAAAATCTCGCAAGCCAAGGTCAAAAGTTAATTTTTGAACTCATTTTGGTGCTTTTTCGGTCGAAATTTTTTGGGTCACCGATTCCTTTCAAATTTGGTGAACTGATAGTACTCACCTAGCTGATTACGAATCAAAAGAATTTTTGAAATACGGAAAATTTGCCATCTACCTTGGGGCTGAAATGGTCTGAAAAATTCGACCTTCACCGATTGACCTTAAACTTCGCACTAAAGTATACTGGAGGTCGTAGGTCACGAATATGAGGTCAGATTTGACCTTGACCTTGACCTTCATATTAAAATGGCGATTAGAAAATTTGGGTATGACTTTGACCTTGGCGCAAGGTAACAAGATATTGTCGGACGACCTTGAGCTTTTCATTTGTCACTGTATTGCTAAATATACCCCATGTAGAAAAATGGACAGCCTTCTGCTGGTCAACATTGTTGAACATCAAAAAAAATATTAAATAAAAGACTAAGCGATGGGCTTTCATTTGGTGTATCGCACGCTTGGATACAAAATAAGGGTGACCAAGGGCACTCCGCAACAATCAGGCTGTTAATTCTATTATCGGTTCCCCTTTGTGCACCGATATGACATTTACATTTTGACCCTGGCTTGCGAGATTTGAGTTGGAAAACATAAACCCATACCTCTGTGCACAACTTCAATGTCTCAGCTATCCATAGAGGTGCGACCCATATTTGTGTATGCAATGGGTGTCGCAAACTCGCGATCACAACATGCTAGGGGTCGGCGTTACATGTAGAATTTGCATGTAAAAAATCAATGTAACCCAGGCTTCAATGGACAGACCCAATTCCACTGTTCCGAATTACATTAAACTTCGTCCTAAAGTATTGTCGAGGACGTAGATGACGAACCCGAGGTCAGATTGTAAAATCTATTTTATCTTAATTATTAAATAATTAATTTTATTATAAATCAATTTAACCCAGGCTTCAATGGGCAGCACCCAATTCCACTGTTCCGAATTACTCTAAACTTCGTCATAAAGTAATATGGATAACGCAGATCACGAATCCGAGGTCAGATTTTGAAAATAAATTTTACCTTAATTATTAAATAATTAAATTCATTAAAAATCAATTTAACCCAGGCGTCAATAGACAGATCCTAATTTAACGCGCTTTATGTAAATTTCATCCCGGATTCGTAATTAGCTACTCCCAAAATAGTTACATCGATCTGTCCGTCGCCATTTTCTACGGAACCGGGTCATCGTGGGAGGAATAGATGCCCAGTGGCAAGCGGATTTGGTCGATATGAGCGCCTTTGCCAAACACAACGATGGGAATCAGTATATCTTGACGTGCATCGATATCCTATCGAAGTATGCGTGGGTGGTACCCATCCGGACGAAAACGGGGGCGAATCTCATAGCGGCGTTCAAAGATATCTTCAAGCCCCCTTTCCCATACCTGCATGAGATTAACATTGGAAGTCACTGGGGTCTTAGGTAGGGGCAGATAACTCTTGCTAGGCCGCCAGGTGACCGGAAGCGACGTCACAGGAAGTGACCCGGATGTTACCGGATGCCACGTGACCGGATGTGACCTTTGACCCGGATGTCACCGGGTGTGACGTCATAATGACGCCATCGTGACGTCACCTGCACATCAGCCTCACTCCTCAGCCTCAAAAATGCTAATGAATTTGCCGTCTTTCTAGTCACGTGGAGGAAATTAATTATATCCGCGGAGGAAATATTATATCCGCGGAGGAAATGATTATATCCGCGGAGGAAATATTATATCCGCGGAGGAAATGATTATATCCGCGGAGGAAATATTATATCCGCGGAGGAAATATTATATCCGCGGAGGAAATGATTATATCCGCGGAGGAAATATTATATCCGCGGAGGAAATATTATATCCGCGGAGGAAATGATTATATCCGCGGAGGAAATATTATACCCGTGGAGGAAATATTATATCCGCGGAGGAAATGATTATATCCGCGTAGGATATATTATATCCGCGGAGGAAATATTATATCCGCTGAGGAAATTATATTTGGTGTTTTTCAAGAATTTCATAGGTTTTTCTTCGATTTTGTCTCTGTTTTTACGTCGTTGAACACGGAAAATTCGCAGAATATTGCTATGAATTGGCTGAAAATTCAGTTGATTTCTTGGAAAATACAAAGAAAATCTAGAAAATTAAGTTGGTTTCTTCGGAAATAGAAGGAAAACATAGGAAATCAAAAGAAAACGACAATGGCCCTAACGGGCCACCGTAATAACCTACGCCTATAATAAGATGTTTGTCGTTTCTTGCGAATACTCTCTAATCACTAGATCTCTAGGTTAGCTTACTCTGAGAAACATTCTGCATTAAGATAATTCAATTTACAACCAAAATGAATAAATCGTTATATCATTCTTTTAGACTAGACGTCTTTCTGGGGATCCTTACTCTACCAAGCCTTTCTGCGCCATCTCCGGAACGACAAAAAATCTAGAGCTGAAACTCCGCGACCTTATAGTTTATCATATTGGGGTCATTTTGAGCCTATTTGCATAACACCTCGAGCAGAGTATCATGGATGAAATCAAGATGGCGGCCACGTGGGGTACCAGAAAAGTTATGGTTTCGTCATATTTCTTTAAAATTTATGTTTTTCCGCGAGAAAAGTCGGCAAATACTATTTTGGTTCACATCACATTAATATTTACTAATTTATCATGCAGTTTTTGCGGAGAAATTGCATAAACAAAAAATTGGGAAAATTTGACCGAAAAATCGACCAAAAAATGTGGTTTTTGAAAATGACGTCACTGTGACGTCATCAAAACGACCATCTTGGATTTGCTTACATTTTCTGATAGAGCTTGACCCAAGGGTATAGTGTGTTAAGTGTCAGCCCCCTTGCTCAAAGGGTAAGAAAAATAATTACAGGGGCCATTTCGCCCTCCCCCCCACAAGGCCTGGACAGGTCCCAAAAAGCCTATGCCAGATAGTGTTACACTACAGCCTTACAAATTATATATACGAAACTGTCTCAAAATTATCAAAATAGCGAACAAGCTTGTCATAGATGAAATGATATCCCTATAGCGTATCACTGATCGTCATTCCAAAAGCTTTCGAATGTACTTCACAAAGTGTAAACATTTCGAAGCATCTCCTTCGAGCATTCGGGATCCCAGTACATTCTAGCGTGGATTGAAGAAGGAAGGCACGAAACCTGAAGACAACCACTCCTCGCATCTGCGAAAAATATCGGATACGATTTCTGCATCGATCGAATCCGATTGGGAGGAAATATTCATTCTTGTTGCTCAACCATATTGTTTCGGATTATATTGACATTCCAATCTCGCGTGCTCCATGTTGAATGAATCCGATTGACAATCATCTTCACATGATTGTTGGTCAGATACAGCATATATTCCTTCCAACTCAGCCTTGTGTTGGACTGAGAATAAAAACGCCATCTTCAATATATACGAAGGTACCACTTCCTCTGCACTTTGGTACATTTAAAATTCGTCATCGTCAGAGGACAAAGAATCATGTTGACCTCGGTACAACATCTTTTCTACTTCGTAGTTCTCGAAGCTAATCATTGGACAAATTGCAGAACTGACCAAGGCTTTAGCGAGCGTGTAACTGTTCCGAATACCCACATGACATTTCCTCATGATGGTTGTTTCTTGGAGCGACATGGAACAGCTCCAAAGATCTTCTCCTGATGAATTTGGCATCCTTGGAACAGCTAAATATGGAAGTTCAAGAATATCTTTGGGGAGAAGTTTATCGCCCTTGCGCGATTTATCTAGCCAACAAGGAAGACGTATGGCGGGTACAAAATCGACGCTGATATCCAACATCTTGTAGCAACACCCGCGCCATCGAAGCTGAATCCCTGGATCCATGGAGACGTCTTGTATAATAAGACGTGGATCTTTTGGAAAACTTTCGTGGAATAAAATTCTTGAAATGAACTGCGTAAATAGGTAATACATCATAAAACACGGAATCTGTCTTGTTTCTCTCTCCGTAAATTCCCTGGACGCACCATTGGGCATTTATTTCACTATCCCTGTTTACAATCTGCCCCACAGCACCAGGGGATACTGCAGGTGTAATACTGGTGTGTCACAAATGTATGAGTTGGCAATTTAAGTTTTTTTCGGCATATATGAAAAACTGATTAATTAGTGACAATATTCAACCTAAACGACCCGCATTGGTTCAATGTGCAGATTCTCTCAACTGTCAATGTCAGTATTAAAAATTGTCAACGAATTATTATTTAATGCAATGGCTTTTTCCAACGTTTTAATTTTCAAAATAGCCGCTTTGGCCGAACGCCAATTTGGTCTGATACTCCAAGATCTACAATTGTATATGTATTTCTTTAGGATTAAAACTGCATGATTGAGAGGTCCTTTTAGCTCGTTAGAGCCAATGATTACCTCAGTGAGGGACAGTTTTTTATGTGGTAGATTAATCTCGGTTGTCCATTTCTGAAAATTGGTCCATATACCTTGAACGAAAATACAGTCCCACAGTAAATGGATGATAGTCTCTTCTCTAATGGCGCAGAATATGCAGTTTGCGGAGTTCAATTTGCCCCACTTCTGTAGTACTACATTTGTAATGAGTATTCTATTGATTATTTGATATTGGAAGTACTGCAGTTTAACTTCCGTAGTCGTACCCCACACCATGTTATAAATGTTCTTCCAGTTGTATATCAATGTTACTCCGTGCTTTTCAAGGTCAATCTGCCATTTACGTTGTACTGCTTCTGGTGTGATTTTTTGGTGCTCTAATATCAGCTTGTATATAAACTTTGAACAATTTTGATTCGCTAATCTGTCTTTTGTTTTTGAGGCAGTTAAAGCTGTTAATTTTTGTACACTTTTTTCTTGAACTTTTATATTTGCAATAAGCGCAAAATAAACCAAGAAATTGTTAATGTAGACATCGTACTTTTTCATGAGACCTTGAAAGGAAAGAAATTGACCATTGTCATCCAGTAGATCATTTACATATTGGATGTTGTATCTAGACCATCTTATTATTTCTTGCCACTCCGTAAACCGCATGAAGTCTAATATCAGGAAATTTGATATATCTTTCCCAGAAAATTCGGTTTTAATGCTTTCTGTCCAGCCTGCAAGAACATCCTTCCAAAAAGCATTCTTCAGTCTTTGCAAAAATTCCGCCAAACGCCTTGGGCTTAATTCCCAAACCTTACTACCTATCGGGAAGAAAATGTTGTCCAGTAGTTCGGAATAAAAGCTACTAAAACTAGTAGCCCTCTTTATCCACTTCACTTTAAGATAAGCCGAGAAGGCTGGGATGTGTGTTAAATCAAGACCCCCTTCTTCTTTACTACAAACCAACGTCATTCATTTAATTTTGTCCGGCCCCCCTCCCCAAATAGAGTTACAAATTGTCCTTTGGAATTCATCCATTATTTGTTTGCTTGGATCGGGTAGAACAATGAATAGATGAACTAATATAGGCAGTGCTAAAGTTTTTATAATATTAACCTTCCCGATTGGGGTGAGCATTCTCTTGTGCCAACTCCATAATAGTTTCTTAATTGAGACAAGCTTACTGGTGTAATTTAGGTTAATCATTTCACTAAGATCTTGGTGAAACCAGATACCACGAAGTTTAAAGCCACCCGGATCCCAGTTGATTCTGTAGTGTGGGCATAACTTCACTTGACAACCTTTTTTGCTACCTATCCAAATAATGATAGACTTTCCGACGTTCAATTTTAAGCCTGAACAATTGGCGATGTCATTCAAGATACCCATAGCCCTAGCCAGTGATTCTTTCGTTCCATCTTGAATAAGAGTGGTGTCGTCCGCATATTGCAAAATTTTTAATTCTGAATTATTAATGCGGATTCCTTTTATGTCTGTGTCTTCTTTTATAGCCAATGATAAAACTTCAGCCACTAAAATAAAAATATATCGAGATATTGGGTCGCCCTGTCTACAGCCTCTTTCTAATATAAAATATTCTGACAGATATCCATTATTTGTTACGCAGCTTTTAGAACCAGATTGGAAAGTACGAATCCACTTAATCAGATCTTGGTTGAAGTTAAAGGAGAGAAGTGTTTTGTGTATGAAGTTCCAGTCTACGCTATCAAATGCTTTTTCGAAATCGATAAGGAAAATAAGGCCCGGAATTTGTTTTTCTTCAGAATAAGCCATAACGTCGTAAATTAAGCGTGTTATTTCCCCAATATACCTGCCTTTCATGAATCCCTTCTGGCTCTCACTTATAATTGATGGGAGAACTTTGCGCAATCTGTTCGCTATAGCAGCACTACATATTTTGTAATCTACATTAAGGAGAGATATTGGGCGCCAGTTGCTAATTAGTTTACGGTCCTTAGCTTCTTTTGGTATACAACTGATTATGCCCTGTTGTTGAAAAACTGAAAGAGATTCTGTTCTGAAACCATGATTGAGTGACCTTAAGAGAAACGGACCTACACTCTCCCAGAAAAAAATGATAGAATTCAACTGGGATGCCGTCCGAGCCCGGTGATTTTCCGGTTTTCATTTGTTTCACTACTTCGAAACATTCATTAATTGTAAGAGATCCTTCACAGCTAGTTTGTTCTTCTGGTTTTAACTGCACATTGTGTAAGAAATTTTTTTCTTCGTCTTCTCTGTTTATATTATTGTTTTTCGCGTATAATGTAGAATAAAATGATTTTATTTCCGACAGGATTTCGTTCGATTCTGTTAATATTGTGCCGTCATCTTTTTTAAGTTCGGACATTGTTTTCATTATCTGATTTTTCTTTTCTAACCGACAAAAATAACTAGTGCTTTTTTTCTCCCTGTTCGTACCACTTTGTTTTTGATCTCACTATAATACCTTCCACCTTCCGATACCGAATGTCTTCTAGTGCTATCTTCGCCTGCTCAAGTTTATTCTTTATCATGTTCTTCTCGTTTAGATCTATTCTATCCCCACATCCCTTCCTATCTGTAGTTCCCGATATGTCTGATACATCAAATGACCCCTACTTGCGCATGTAGGTTAGATTCGAATATATGTACTCACAGTTATATATATATATATGTCTTCCAATACTTGGTTGCTGATCTCGTTTACGCACACTCCGCCATTCGGGGGGTCAGAAGACACATCTTCATTTATATCCATCAATTCTCGTTCTAAGCTTGATTCTGGTTCTTTTGTTTACAATGGTGCAAGTATGTGCAACTTTGCAATGCTAGATCCTATTCTACACCAAGGACTAAGACTTTGCCTCGGAGCGTTCAGAACAACCCATAAAAGTTCACATGCATATGCTGATGGAGTTCCTTTAGAACTTCAAAGAGTCACACCATCACTGTAATATATCACAGAATTATGATCTTATAGTTCAAATCCTGCATATAAGTGTATTGTTAACTCTCGATATGCATATTTGTATTTAAAGAATTCGTCCATTATTCCACATCTTAGAATCCGTATATAACCACCCGGTGTGGCAGCTGGTATTAAGCTTAATCCAATTTTGCCTGAGAAGCTCCTGCCAATACCACCATGGCAGTTAGCCAAGCTCGAAGTAGATATTACACTGAAGAAGAAGGCAGAAACGGGTCAGCTCGACGTGTACACGCAAGAATTTCGCCTACTGAGAGAAAAATATGGACCTCATCAGGCTATTTTTTCGAATGGTTCTGAAGAAGGCAAAGGGGGAGCTAGCGCTTCTATTTGTAGTTCCATGACTAAAATCTGTCGATTACCATATTCACTGTCGAAGCCAAAACTATACTGTCATCTGTAGAAGATCGATTAAAATGAGAAAAAAGTCATATTCTCAGATTCACTGTCATGCCTTCAAGCGATTATAAGTGGATTTTCAAATCATTCCACCATCTTGAATATTGTACAACTATATGACCGTAGATTTGATGAACATATTGATATTGCGTTTTGTTGATTGCCTAGTCACGTTGGCATAAACGGAAATACTGAATCTGATAAAATGGCTAAGGCAGCCCTGGATAATGAGGTTGATCCTGTTGCGATCCCGTGTAGCAAAAACGGAACCTGTATCTGATCTTATGTGAGAAAGCTGTTCCAATCTTTGTAAATGCTGAGCATAAAAACAACTTCAGAAAGTTCGAGTTCAGAAAAACTATAGGCCATACTCATCTGGGGAGCCAGAAATGTTTCGATCAAGCCCTGATCAGGCGGTGCAGAATCAGCCATACACGATTAACTCACGAACATTTACTAAAAAAAAAAAAACAATCCCGAGGTGTATTTCATGCCACGAAACGTATTTTGAACGACTTGTTCTTTTAAGATGTCAAGAGATTCTCTGTATGGCGGAGCTAGTTCAGAATATCATTTTAATCGGGTAATGATTCGGTTGTAGGTTATATCAGAGAAATCGTTTTGTTGCATACATTTTAATGTATATGCAGGTTTTTAATGTTTTGTGTTGATCACTTTTAGATAGTTTATTGCTACATGTATATAACTGAAATATTGCTGAACGTGACGTTAAATCATATTTCTGTCTCTCTCTCTTCTTCTTTCTCTTCATACATGGAGAAAATGGTGCGCGTTCTAATGGATTCACTGATTTGTGTCTTCAACTAAGAAGTTGCCGATTACACACCTGAGACGCACAAATGGGAATTTCTAATCTCAGAATGGGTTTGCTGTTAATTGGTGTATACAGATCCCACTTCATAATCACTACAGCTCAGTTAAGGGTTCGCGACTGATTCTATAGGTTGAGTAGTATGGTATGCGCATCTGTTGGCTTACTTTAATATATTATCGTGTAATCTCATTATCATCCGTAATTGTATGATTACTTGTTTTTTTATTTTATTGAAATCTTGTCCCACATTACTTCTTTTGTACGCCTGTCGGAGTTTCCTTATTCCTCTAAAGTTACAAATTTATTGTGTATTTTTTATTTAACACATACAAAGTTACTTCACCTTTGTACTATATGTAATGGTTTGGCGATGTCACAAGAATCCAGTATTAGACTTGCACAAGAAAGACCCCCTCCCAATCTTATGCCTGGGCCTTATAAATGTGTATATATGTAGTGTGTGAAAGGTGGACATATTTCTTACTCTCACTGTATAGTCCACAATCTCAGTAAACGGAGATATAAACCACAACATTACACTGAAATTGTCAAAGGTTGAACAGGTCAAAAGTCAAGCTGGCGTTGCCTCCCCACAACAGCACAGTTTTAAAAACATTTTAGATCCATGTTTGAGGGTAACTTTGTTCACCCGTCATTAAGATGTAGAATTATTTTGACACTACTGGTACCTCTCTCCGAGATATGATATGATTGCGGCAACATTAATTTGGGTTTATATCAGCTGACTCGGGCTGAACCTGAAGAACGAGAATTCTTAGAATACCCAGATATTGACTGGAGATACAGTTATATACAGTTTTACCTGATTTGAACATCCGAAAGACTGACATCTCAAGGAAATAGATTGCCACATGGCCATACTCGGGTGTAACATTCCATTGTTGAGAGGTTATACCTGAGTTGAACATCCAAAAGACTGACATCT
Source organism: Hanleya hanleyi (assembly GCA_036873755.1). Classification (NCBI taxonomy): domain Eukaryota; kingdom Metazoa; phylum Mollusca; class Polyplacophora; order Lepidopleurida; family Hanleyidae; genus Hanleya; species Hanleya hanleyi. Next base: position 12,205 of record JAVTVY010008049.1, read on the forward strand.
CAAGGAATGCGTATTGCTAAATGACCACATTCGAGTTGACTGGTCAGAACATTTTCATGCACTTAATATATTTTATGTTGTTTATTAGATCACCTACATGAAGTTAGCTAAATAATTAAGCATTTTGTATATCATCATCGTAGATTTCGTTTTAATCGCGTATTACATAGTGCAAATTTGTCCCTTTGTTTCTTGATAAACGCACTTTCGAAAACAATAACATTTAGGCTGTTTTGATTTCCAGACTTAGACGGTTACATAGGATATAGCGAGAAACAGCTATACGAGACACCGAAAACCTACGGCTTCCTCCGATGATTACCAGCGTCTAGTCCGTCATTCATAATTCAGCCGTCGTCCATTAGAGAATATCCGCGTCCATAATCCAAAGACCTATTCCATATTCCATATAACAGTATTAGCACCAAATTCAAAAAGACAATCATAGTATACATAAACATAAGCTGGTTTCCTGCAAGAGAGAAGCGGTCAACAGTTTTCAACGATGGCGACAAGATATCATGATGTGATATCATGATGTCACAACTAGAATTGATAGGACAGTTGTACATACATGTACATAATAATAACACATGGAAACAACTATTCAACTGCGAATTGCTTCACGATGTGAAACAAGAAACCTCATACAACAGATGTTATACGAATAAGAGCGATTTTCTTCCCGGAGAAATGACACGTGATTTCATAGTCTAGAACAATTTTAAGGTGATGTAACTAATGATAAGGGCAGGGTTATCAATTCGGTGGTGCTTTAATCTTGGAGATCGAAAAGCCATATACATGCTCAATGTAGTCTTGTTAAGGAATTCTACCTCGGGGAAGATAAACAAGTGACCAAATTTGCTCAACAATATGCTGTGATGCTTTTTATTTACAACCGGATGTTTGTTTCGGCAAACATCTATTTTACTATATATGATGCCACTTCCGGCGATGTGCGCGCGACCGGGAATCCTGTCCAAAAATCTTAATGGTGGCTGGGGTATTATTAGACCCCCAGCGAGGTGGTTGTGTCCAACCTCTGGTTTAAAGAGAACGTAACTCAAATCAACATTTATACTGTTTGTGTATGCATTTTTTTCTTCTAGACATGACCTACAACACCCAATTGCGTTTAAAAGATGATAACAAACACTTAGGCTTTTACAGAATATTGGTATGTTTCACAAGGCCTGTAAACTTCGGGTCACATGACCTCATTGCTGATCGATCAAGCAACTCCCGATTACTATATGAGAAATATCATTATCAGATAATATTGAAATATCAACGGTTTTCTCAAATTCAACAGATTTTTTAATGTCACAAAATCTTGAATTTTGTCGAGAAAACGTCCGACATCTGAACCGATGATCATACTCGGATGAAGGCAATGTTGGGATCATCCAGTAACGAGAACGAATTTTGTTATAATCGGGGTTTTCTTGTCAGATCTACCATTTCCATCCCAGATGCCTGACGTTTGAAACGATGAATTTCCTCTAAATCACACTACCCTGTGCACTTAAACCTGACGAAAATACACACATGTACCGATTTCGTCCATTGCATTAAGGTGCAGGAATAGTTATTATTGTCTCGCATGCTATTTAGCAGATCTGCTACATCGCAAATAATTTCTAAAATCAGTGATATTTAGAAAGGGGTGTGCTACTTTGAAGATAATTTCTAGGATTACTGCTAGTTAGCACTTTGACTTGCCTGTTCCCAAAGGAAATATATTGTATAATTAGCACAAATGCTAAATGTTGAATATTTTTTCTAAATTTTAACCAGAAGAAATATTCAATATTTATGATAACTCGCAAACGCAAATTGTCGGACTGCCTCTCCCGAAAGATAATATATTGCATAATTAGCACAAATGCTAAATATTGAATATTTCTTCTAAATTGCAGTCATGATAAATATTGAATATCTCTTCTAAATCGCAGCTCCAAATTGTCCGACTGCCTATATAAAATATATTGTATAATTAGCACAAATGCTACATATTTTCAAACTTGCATGGGCTGGTGAATAAGGAGGTTTAAGGCAGTCCCAAATACACATTATTTGCTGGTTTGTGCAACTCCTCTGACAATAACAGGGATTAGTCTATCGTTCTTCCTGGTTAAACAACGCGCATGCGCTGGTATATAAGGATTTTTAAGACAGCCGCAAGTACATTTTCATTTGTGGTCTGTCCAACTCCACTCTGACAATAACAGATTATTCTATCGTTCTTCCTGGTTAAACAACGCGCATGTGCAGGTATATAGGCTGTTTAAGACAGTCCCAGGTAAAGCTTGGTTGGTGCCTACAGAACGGGCAATATAAAGGCAACCTCACTGCTGCAGACAGCTGATATGTATTCAGACTTACTGGCACAACACATCAATCATTCAACGATGACCGAAGGTGTTTCGGAGACAATCGGTCCCCTTCAATGTAATTTCGAAAGAAACAAAACGCCAAAAACAACATCTTCCTTTGGTCCTTAATTGCAACAATAAAATTATATTCTAATTAGATGAAATTATAAAGGTGCTAAATATTGAAAATATTTTCTTCTCTCCGAAAAGACTCTTGTGGATATTTAACTGCGAATCTCTTCTATTTAGCATATATTATAAAAGTGCTAAATATTGAATATATTGTCTTTTCCCAGACGCCAGCTACATATTTAAGTGCGAAACTTTTTTAATTATATGATATTATAAAGGTGCTAAATATTGAATATATTGTCTTTTCCCAGACGCCAGATGGATATTTAACTGCGAATCTCTTCTGATTAGATGATATTATCAAAGTGCTAAATTTTCAATATATTGTCTGTTCCCAAACGTCACCTACATATTTAAATGCGAATAATTCTAATTAGATGATATTATAAAGGTGCTAAATATTGAATATATTGTCCTTTCTCCGACACGGTGTTACAGATATTTATTGCGAATCTCTTCTAATTACAGTAGATTATAAAAGTGCTAAATATTGAATATATTGTCTTTTCTCCGAAAAGGCACTTGTGAAAATTTAACTGCGAACCCCAGTTTTCGTTATCGAAACTTTGGCTTACAAAACCGAAGGAAAATCATACAGAAGAGGCATAAAGAATTACTTACGTTGTTATCGATATGTTTAGGTAATGCTATGCATTATAACACGGGAGAAATCTGTACGATTTGAAGCAGTTTATTGGCAGAATGACCGATCTCCGCAACAGCCGAGATGTTGTTGTTGGTGAGCCTCGTTTTTGTCCGCTGCACATGGCAATAGGCGGAGATGAATATTCATGAGGCGAGGGTATAAATAGCCGGCACGAACTTCAAATCGGGGCACTCTTCATTATCCTCCAAAGAGGAAGGCCGTGTTTTTATTTCTCTCCCTCACTGAAAGCACCTGGTGCCATGTCTCAGGCCAATGTGGAGCAAAACCTGGTGAGTGAATCCAAGTAATTCAAGCAGAGACTAGAGATACCCGGTGCTACCACTGAATGCACCCTGTACAAACACCGAGCACAGTCGGTGCGAACACTAGAGGTACCCGGTGCTAACATTGAATGCACCCTGTACAAACACAGAGCACAGTCAGTGCGAACACTAGAGACACCCGGTGCTAACACTGAATGCACCATGTACAAACACTGATTAAAGCACCCAATGCTAATCTCCCAGCTGAAGTAGAGGCACCTGGTGCTATATTACTGAAACTATATCACTGATGCTGAAGAAAACCTGTTTGGTTAATACACCAAGCTGTGGTGGAACCATTCAATACATGAACTCTGACTATATGTGGCACCTGATGCTATTTATATTTCAATTTATCCTATCTCTCGCGATTTGAGAAATGTATTCGCGTTTCATCAATAAAATTGTATTGTTATTTCTTTAAACTATTTCACCTCTTTGTTCTCTCTGTTCAGTAGTCACTGTGTTACTAGTAGCCTGTTAAATATTATTGTATTCCGGCTCGGCGGTTGAACTTAACCACGAACGACGTTACATTGGTGGCAGCTGTGCAGGATAATTAAAACACAGTGACTTTGAACTTAGGGACATTGGTAAATAGTTTAAAGATGGAGATGGATGATTCTAATGTTGTGACCTTCAAACCAGGCAGTCTGGGAGAAGGAGATAGCGGTACAGTCTCTGCTTCACATTTACAAGATGTAACTGTAAGATAGTGGAGCTAAACCTAAGGAAAGAAATATACTTGGTGATATAAGACAGCAGATGTTTGAAATGCAAAATGTACTAAGAGAGGAGAATATCCAGATGAAAACTTTATTTCAAACAATGCATGGTATGCAAAATTACATGGGCAATTTGAGAACTGACATCTTTGCAAACATGAATACGTTGGTGCAGAAAATGAGAATTCAAACTGAAAATGTCCGAGATTTCCGACAGAGTGACGGACGGAGACAAATGACTGATTTTTCACCTGTCTTTAGCCAAGTCTGTGGCAGACAGGATACAAGTCGTGGGAAATCTGATAGTGCAGTCCATGTGGATACAAGTCAGAACAGGTTTCATGAAAATGAATCCCCAAAGCCTGAGCTTAGGTGGGGGCAGCCTGTGATTTATCCAGAAAACCCGTACAGCTCTCCGCTTGGATTAATTGATGGTCATAACATTCAGGGATAGATTTTTTTGGCAAGGATTAAGATCGGACGTCGAACATTATTGTAGAATATGTGACGTTTGTGCTTCGCGAAAGAGACCGAAGAACAAACCAAAAGCACCCATGAAGCAATATCTAGTAGGAGTTGCGATGGAGCGTCTGGGAGTTGATGTCATGGGGCCTTTACCTCTCACTGCAGATGGAAATCGATACATGTTAGTCGTTGGTGACTATTTCACCAAGTGGATGGAGGCCATTCCAATGCCAAATCAAGAAGCAACGACCATAGCTAAAAAATTGGTAGAGAGGGTGGTGTCGGTTTTTGGGGTCCCGGGACAGATACACTCTGATCAAGGGACGAACTTTGAGTCTAGAGTGTTTCGAGAGATGTGTACTCTGCTAGGAACAACCAAAACTAGAACCACACCCTTGAGATCACAAGCTGGGGGAATGGTCAAGCGCATGAACCAGACTATTGAGAATATGCTTGCATCCTTTGTTTCGTCGCATCAACGGGACTGGGACAAGTATTTACCATTGGTCATGATGACCTATAGGTCGTCTGTACACGAGTCAACAGGCGTGACACCCTGTAGTATGATGTTGGGTAGGGAAATCAGTCTTCCCATAGATATTCTGTTAGGTGATCCTGAAAAGGAATCAGAAGAAGAGAAATTAGAAACAGAATATGCATATGACTTGTCAACTCACATGGAAGTGATTCATGAGATGGCTAGGGACCATCTCAAGATATCTAGTGATAAAATGAAGAAACAGTATGACCATAAGATATATCACAATCTGTACAATGAAGGCGATGGAGTCTGGCTGTACAGACCGAGTCGAAAAAAGGGAATAAGCCCCAAATTGCAGAGACCATGGCATGGTCCTTATGCAGTCACAAAAAGACTAAGTGATGTGACATACAGAGTACAAGAGACACCAAACTCGAGACCCAGGGTAGTGCATCATGACAGACTTAAGACTTACCTGGGTGATAATAAACCTTCCTGGTTTAAACCGGTGACTCGGGAGAAAACTCCCCAAGGCGTAGAGCCCTCGTGTGAACCCATAACTGTTTCAGTAGAAGCAGCTATAGAAACATCACCTGAAAGTACAAATGACACACACATTGATGAGCATGATAAAAATGCAGATTGATTGGAGGATGACATTGAATCTCCTGATAGCTATGGTAACGATGTTACCAATGACATAATACTCCAAGACAACAGGCGATCTGGGAGACAGAGAAAGAGACCAGAAAATTTGGTGATTTCCACTATTACTGAACAAGCCGATGAAGTTGAGGAACATTAGGGTGTCTTATATGAAACAATACGATAGTTGAATATGATATATGATTTGAACTAATGATTGATTGAATAATGGTTACACTTACCTTATTCTTGTTCTTGTTCAGTTCCAGATGTTCCGGTAGGACATGGACGGTGCGTATTTGGGGACCAAATATGTCTTAGGTGGGGGCAATGTAGCGAGCCGGTACACATCATTACGTTATTGTTGTTTTGTTGTTGTTGTTACCGCATGATCAAAACCCCCGTTTTCGTTATCGGAACTTTGGCTTACAAAACCGAAGGAAAATCATACAGAAGAGGCATAAAGAATTACTTACGTTGTTACCGATATGTTTAGGTAATGCTGTGCATTATAATACGGGAGAAATCTGTACGATTTGAAGCAGTTTATTGGCAGAATGACCGATCTCCGCAACAGCCGAGATGTTGTTGTTGGTGAGCCTCGTTTTCGTCCGCTGCACATGGCAATAGGCGGAGATGAATATTCATGAGGCGAGGGTATAAATAGCCGGCGCGAACTTCAAATCGGGGCACTCTTCATTATCCTCCAAAGAGGAAGGTCGTGCTTTTATTTCTCTCCCTCACTGAAAGCACCTGGTGCCATGTCTCAGGCCAGTGTGGAGCAAAACCTGGTGAGTGAATCCAAGTAATTCAAGCAGAGACTGTATGCGCTTCCCTCCCTGAATGCACCCGGTGCTAACACTGAATGCACCCTGTACAAACACCGAGCACAGTCGGTGCGAACACTGAATGCACCCGGTGCGAACACTAGAGACACCCGGTGCTAACACTAAATGCACCCTGTACAAACACCGAGCACAGTCGGTGCGAACACTGAATGCACCCGGTGCGAACACTAGAGACACCCGGTGCTAACACTAAATGCACCCTGTACAAACACCGAGCACAGTCGGTGCGAACACTAGAGGCACCCGGTGCTAACACTGAATGCACCCTGTACAAACACAGAGCACAGTCGGTGCGAACACTAGAGACACCCGGTGCTAACACTGATTGCACCATGTACAAACACTGATTAAAGCACCCAATGCTAATCCCCATCTGAAGTAGAGGCACCTGGTGTTATATCACTGAAATTATATCACTGATGCTGAATAAAACCTGTTTGGTTAATACACCAAGCTGTGGTGGAACTATTCAATACATGAACTCTGACTATATGTGGCACCTGATGCTATCATGTTACTAAAATTAGTTTATAGTACCTGACTCTAAGCAGAAGATAATGTGGCAGTTAAAGGCTAATATATGCCAGGTCGTGGCATCTACATGTACATATTTCCAGTAATTCTATCCTTTAATCCATAGTTCCAGATGACGAGATGCGGGATACCTAGTGCCAACAGATATTTCAATTTATCCTATTTCTCTAAAATTACTCGCGATTTGAGAAATGTATTCGCGTTTCATCAATAAAATTGTTTTGTTATTTTTTTAAACTATTTCACCTCTTTGTTCTCTTTGTTCAGTAGTCACTGTGTTACTAGTAGCCTGTTAAATATTATTGTATTCCGGCTCGAAGAGCTAGGATACACTCGGCGGTTGAACTTAACCACGAACGACGTTAAAATATTGTCTTTTCCCAGACGCCAGCTACATATATAAGTGCGAATCTTTTCTAATTAGATGATATTATAAAGGTGCTAAGTATTGAATATATTGTCTTTCTCGGACGCCAGCTAGATATTTAACTGCGAATCTCTTCTAATTGGATTATATTATCAAAGAGCTAAATATTCAATATATTGTCTGTTCTCAGACGACAGCTACATATTTATGTGCCAATCTATTCTAATTAGATAATATTATAAAGGTGCTAAATATTGAATATATTGTCTTTCTCAGAAAAGGCCCTTGTGGAAATTAACAGCGAATCTCTTCTATTTAGTATAGATTATAAAAGTGCTAAATATTGAATATATTGTCTTTTCCCAGACGTCAGTTACATATGTAAGTGCGAATCTTTTCTAATTAGATTATATTATAAAGGTGCTAAATATTGAATATATTGTCTTTCTCGGACGCCAGCTACATATGTGCGAATCTTTTCTAATTAGATGATATTATAAATGTGCTAAGTATTGAATATATTGTCTTTCTCGGACGCCAGCTGCATATTTAACTGCGAATCTCTTCTAATTAGATTATATTATCAAAGTGCTAAATATTCAATATATTGTCTGTTCTCAGACGACAGCTACATATTTATGTGCGAATCTATTCTAATTAGATATTATAAAGATGCTAAATATTGAATATATTGTCCTTTCTCTGACACGGTGTTACAGATATTTTGTTGCGAATATATTCTAATTAGACTAGATCATAAAAGTGCTAAATATTGAATATAGATGAGTTTAGCAAAACTATCTGCACAATATTGCCAAGTATGCTATTTAGCACCATGTTAACGCATAGGAAATTTGAAAAGTATCTAAAAAAAGCCAATCCTGCACCTAACTCGGATACACATGTACAAGTAATCAATTTTATAAGATCGATAGTTAATTCCAAAAGATAAACTGTAAGTTGCTTCATAAAGAAAATATCTTCTTAATCTGTTATATATATACTGCCATTTTAGGGTATGAACAATTTGAAACATTTGCCGAAAAATTGCGTTCCGTGTTAGTGAAAAACTGCTGACAAAACCATCAATGGACGAGTTAGGTGCTGGATTGGCTTTTTTTTAGATACTGTTTCAAATTGTTCATATCCTAAAATGGCAGTATATATATAACAGCTTAAGAAGATATTTTCTTTATGAAGCAACTTACAGTTTATCTTTTGGAGCTAACTATGGTTCATCCCTAATGTAAGAAGTCACGAGAGAAGCTATAGCTACATGTTCTGACATTCGGGGGTGGGTGGGTGGTGGGGCGATGGTTAGGTGGTAGTTTGAACTAATATTTGATTTGGTGGAGTTAGTTCCCTTCACATGCTACACACGAACAAGGTGGCGCTGATTTTCAAGCAATACATAAGCTGGTTCCCGACTCAACCACGTAGGTGGGCTACCTCGACAGACTCAGAAAGATGGTTGGAACTCGGAAACAGCTTAGGCCAAGATTTGAAAAATATGGACCCTGAATATGGGTGCAGAAAGTGGTGGGTACTGTAATCCACTGCAAAGATTATCTCAACACAAAGTACATGACAAAACAAATCATCTGCTCAAGAGACAGGTAGATTCTCACGGATAACGTACAACAACAACAACAGGTACTGTACACCGCACGTAGATCTCAACAGAGCGCCAAATCCCATCATTTTTTTGTCAGCTTCACTGTGTTATCTCCAGCGCTAAATTGCTGGCATCGATTTGGTGTAATAAACTATAATTGACAAAGGATGTACTGCAACTTGTATTATCACTCTTGCCCCCATACGCACGACCCTTTCTCTTCTTTTGCAGTGTAACTGCGTAACTTGAGGTATAGGCCTCTCTGTGACAGTGTAGCTTCGTTAGAGGCTTTCTCTCTTTGTTAGCGTAACTGCTTATGTCCAGCATGTCCAGGGATAAATCCTTGCTCTTTTTCTGACAGCGTAAATGCGTAACTTCAGGTGTTGCTCTCTCTCTGTGACACCGTAACCACATAATTTCCGTGATGAACCATCTCTTTTTACTCAGCGTAAATGCGTAACTTCGTCAGACTCTTTCTCCCTTTCCACAGCGTAACTGTGGATATAGACCTCTCTGTGATCGTCTAACTTCATTAGAGTCTATCTCTCTTTGTCAGCTAGCCAAACTGCTCTTCTTCTAACAGCGTAACTGCGTAACTTCAGGTGTAGACCTCTCTCTGTGACAGCGTAAGTGCGTAATTTCACTGATGGACCATTATGTTTTACTCAGCGTAAATGCGTAACTTCATCAGACCCTTTCTCTCCTTTTGCAGCGTAACTGCGTAACTTGAGGTATAGGCCTCTCTCTGTGACAGCGTAAGTGCGTAATTTCACTGATGGACCATTATGTTTTACTCGGCGTAAAGGCGTAACTTCATCAGACCCTTTCCCTCGTTTTGCAGCGTAACTGCGTAACTGGAGGTATAGGCCTTTCTGTGACAGTGTAGCTTCGTTAGAGGCTTTCTGTCTTTGTCAGGGTAACCGTAAGTCCAGGGATCCATCCTTGCTCTTTTTCTGACAGCGTAACTGCGTAACTTCAGGTGTAGGTCTCTCTCTGTAACAGCGTAAGTGCGTAATTTCACTGATGGACCATTATTTTTTACTCAGCGTAAATGCGTAACTTCATCAGACCCGTTCTCTCCTTTTGCAGCGTAACTGCGTAACTCGAGGTATAGGCCTCTCTGTGACAGTGTAGCTTCGTTGGAGGCTTTCTGTCTTTGTCAGCGTAACTGCGTAAGTCCAGGGATAAATCCTTGCTCTTTTTCTGACAGCGTAACTCCAGGTGTAGACCTCTCTCTGTGATAGCGTAAGTGCGTAATTTCACTGATGGACGATTATTTTTTACTCAGCGTAAATGCGTAACTTCATCAGACCCTTTCTCTCCTTTTGCAGCGTAACTGCGTAACGTGAGGTATAGGCCTCTCTGTGACAGTGTAGCTTCGTTAGAGGATTTCTCTCTTTGTCAGCGTAACTGCGTAAGTCCAGGGATAAATCCTTGCTCTTTTTCTGACAGCGTAACTGCGTAACTTAAGGTGTAGGTCTCTCTCTGTGACAGCGTAACCACATAATTTCAGTGGTGAACCATCTCTTTTTACTCCGCGTAAATGCGTAACTTCGTCAGACTCTTTTTCTTTCCACAGCGTAACTGGGGATATAGACCTCTCTGTGATCGTGTAACTTCGTTAGAGGCTATCTCTCTTTGTCAGCGAAACTGCTCTTCTTCTAACAGCGTAACTGCGTAACTCCAGGTGCAGACCTCTCTCTGTGACGGCGTAAGTGTGTAATATCACTGATGGACCATTATTTTTTACTCAGCGTAAATGCGTAACTTCATCAGACCCTTTCTCTCTTTTTGCTGCGTAACTGCAGGTGTAGACCTGTGTTTTTGACCGCGTAACTGGTTTTCTATTTTGTCAATGTAATTGCGTACCTCCAGCTGTGGACCTCCGTCTGGGACAGCGTAACGGCGTAACTTCGTCAGAGCTAGAATTTCTCTTATTTGTCTGTGTAACTGGGTCTAGGGATAAATCCATCCTCTCCCTTCTTGGCGTAAGTGTGTAACTCCAGCCCTAAATCCCTTTTATGTTAGGCCATTGTCACTTGATTGGTTGTTTAGCATTACGGTACCTTGATTTTTTAAATACGCATGATAGATGCTAAAATTAATTATTATTAATTATTAAATTGCAAACAAGTTGTATACGAATTTTAAGAAAATGAGTAAATATTACTCATGAGAATGTAAATCCCTCATATATTTTAATTATTTGCCCTCAAAATTTAGATGAGGGCTGGTCATCCAATCATGTGACAATGGCCTTAGCGTAACTGCATAACTTCAGCCCTGAATCCTTTCTCTTAATCTCCACGTAACTGCGTAACTTTCTCAGATAATTTCTCTTCTGCTCATCGTAAATCACAGCATGTAAGCTTACAGTCGATAGTGCATCAACAGTATAACCAGGGATTATCAGATATAGATCTTTATTGATTCTGAATAAATTCAAAATGGTCACCAAGTGTATTTCCGAACAATCAGAGAAAACTGGTTCTATCATTCGTTGTCTCTTCATGCATCGATGATGTTTACCAAGTTTCATAATGAACACTTAAACATTTCCAAAGATAAAGATCATTAATTATTTTGCATAAATTAAAAATGGTTGCCAAGATTTCTGCTCAATCAGAGAAACAACTTCTGTCATTCATCCTATGTCTCTTGATGTATCAATGAGGTATACCAAATTTTACATCAAGCAGTTGAACGGTATCAGCGATAGAGATCATAAATGATTTTGGCGGATTCCACGCAAAACTGTACCACTTACTCCCATTTCTGTCCGTCCTTGACGGAATATGACATTAGTAACACCAATAACTTGGAAGACATCATAAACAAACAAAGTTCCCTGTACCTTATTATCTAAAATGTGTCAATGAATTGCATAAGATGAAAATAAACAAGTGCCCCTATGAATTATTTGTACAGTTTTTAGTTAAGCGGAACAAAACACAAATGACATTAGTAACATTTGTGTTACTAATGTCAGTTGTCCGTCAAAATCTATTTGAAGAAATGTACAAGAAATTTCTTATAACAGAAGCACTTGCATATGCTCAGTGGAATTAGGCCAAGCATATTGATATATCTGTACCATTGTCAGTGTATGTCGTCACCCATGCTGTAATATTGAGCCTTTTCAAAAAAGTTCTAATGTCCTTTCCATCAAGGGAGTTGGACGGAAATTACATTAGAAACGTTTTTTTAAATGCTCATAGTATTGATGTATTGGTATTTAATACACTGGCAATGGTACATATATCTCAATAAGGTCAAGCTAGTATCACTGTAAATCTTTAATTGAATAATTTAATTGACATTTGTTTTGTGGTGAATATTATAAATAAAGTTGGACGGACATATGACATTAGAACAAATGACATTAGTAACTTTTACATTTCTGTCTCTCTATTATACTGCAGATAAGAAATGTGCAGTGTAAAACTGTTTATATTCAGATATGCATACATTACACAACATTTAAATAGCAAACAAAGTACAAGACACAGTCAGTTTTTTAACATTTTTAATGTTACAAACATCATTTTCCGTTGAGACGGACAATTTGACGGAAAGTGGTATAGTTTTACGTGGAATACGCCTTTTGCATAAGTTCAAGATCGCTGTCCATCCTTCCCACCACTCAGGGGAACTCATGTAATTTATTCATTACAAGTCTCTTGATACATCGATGCTGCATACCAAGTTCCGTATAGAACACTTAAATGGTACCAGAGAAATACATCATTAAAGTTTTTGCATAAATTAAAGATGGCCGCCAAGGTACCGAAATAAGGTAAAAAACTACACTAAGAAACTTTTAGTAAAGCGGTTGATATTTGGCTTGCTGGGTTGCATACTCAACTCTCCCTCCGGCACTGAAGAGCAGTATGCAGGAGAGAAGAGCAGGAACTATTAATTCACAAACCAGATGACATCATAATTCTTCTTCAACAGTATCAGAGATAGAGATCATAAATGATTTTGCATAACTTAAACATGGCTGCCCATCCTTCCTGCCACTCAGAGGAACTGATTTGGTTATTCAACTTTCATATAGAACACTTAAATGGCCCCCAATAGGGTGAGGCACGAGTTTTGTACCATGTCTGTTGCCACAAGGGGAAGTTTAATTTCCTCTACATGATGGCTGTACATGGATGGTCACACATGTCCAGCTAACCATATCGCAGATAGTATATCGTTGCTATATGACCCAAATGGTGTTGAACGCGACGTTAAACCCCTAACTCAGTCAGAGATATATACATCATTAAAGATTTTGCATAAATTAAAGATGGCCTCCAAGGTGTTGAACGCTATGTTAAACCCCTAACTCACTCACTCAGCGATACACATCATCAAAGATTTTTCATAAATTAAAGATGGCGACCAAGGTTTCCTCTCCAGGTATGAAAGCATACCGAAATGAGGTAAGAATCTATGCTAAGAAACTTTGAGGTTTTCAGTATTAAAGAGGTTGATATTTCGCTTGCTGGGTTCACCGCATTCTCAAGTCTCCCTCCGGCACTGAAGAGCGATGTGCAGGGGAGAAGAGTAAGAACTATCAAACACAAACCCAGACACTGACTTTTGAAAATTGCAGGCGAGCTGGAAATGGTGTACCTGAATTTGGTAAGGGGAGCCATACAGGAGCTTTAAATAGCTCAACTAAAATTATTAAGGCGAGCCAAGTGAAGGCTAATCAAATACCGTTTCTATTCATACAAGATCCACCACCTTGTGGTTCAGGGATCCAAGTACAGATGAATATATAGAGAAATTTAATAATAATGTCCTTTTATCTCGAGGTTTCAGATGGTTTTACCATTGACAGCTAGGGCTCTGGCTAATCAATGTAAGGAAAATTTAAACAAGTAGCATTTTTCTTGAAGAAATGTTTTATTAACTTCAACTTCACACCGGCTCAACACTGAACAGTACAACTCACTTCAAATATTACGGTCGCCGCTTGCCCACGAAAACGGGGGTCTGTATAAAGTTTGTCGCTGTGTTTGGCGCACATCGCGCACCAAACTAGGGCCACTTTACCGTCATCGGTTGACTGGAATCGAATTAAGTCACCAGTATTCCACTTCATTATCGTACTGACGTTAACAGTTCTTTTAGATTCCTTCTCCATGATTAATAGAACGTCGTCGCGACCTGAGAAAGTTCAAAATTTACTGTAGTACGGGAGGAAAAAACCGCATGGGCAAAACCGTCATAGATTTGATTTGATTTGATTTGATTTATTCACCATATAACAGCAATATAAAAAACAATGTACAATTCAATGATAAAACATATAGTGCTGCGGATGGCGGGAATAAAACCCCTAGGGGCTTGTTATATCCCGGAAATATATTAAATATTAAATTTTGCACGATTATATGAAAATAAATATTTATATATAGTTACGGTGAAGTTATGAGACATCGGTTATTGTTTGTAAAAGATTAATGTAACGTATATACAGAGATAATATTACATGTATACAATAATTATAGTAACTACTATACATGTGGCATATTACATTAACATAAGCAGGTATTATCACAACATTTACATGCGTATACATTAGTGTAGAAGAGTGATTTAGAATATGTAGAATTTGACGGTATCTTGAAATTTCAGAGTTGATAGGAATAATTCTTATGAGTTAAAATATATTTTAATCGTGACTTGAATAATGATATGGAAGTTGTACATTTCAGGTCAGTAGTTAGGTTGTTCCATTCTCGAGGACCCTTAATTCTAGCAGTATAAAATGACAATTGAGTACGGAAAAACGGTCTGTAGAGATTTATGTAGTTCTGTCGGGTAGGATAGTTATGAACGTGTTGTAGTCTGGTAAAGTAGTTCTGGAGGTGTAGTGGTAACGATAAGGAATGGTGCATGGCTTTATGAGTTAAAAGTAGAATTGTGTAGTCGTTGATTTTATCAACAGTTAGCATATTTAGCTGTGCGAATAAAGGCTCAGTATGTGCGAGTCTCGAAGTTTTACATATAATGCAAACAAGGCGTTTTTGGAGGATAGTGAGAGGAGCAGTGTGGGTTGGAAAAGTATTTCCCCATACTATGTTACAGTATGTAACATAGGAGTAAAATAATGAGTAATATAGGGTGGCAAGGGTATTTCTATTGATACATTCCTTAATATTATTGATAACCCCAATGTTCCTGGATAATTTAGAACATAGTTTATTGATGTGGGTTTGCCAGTTGAGTTTAGTATTAAAATACACTCCTAGAAACTTGAAGCTTTCAACAAATTCTAGCTCTTCGTTGTTAATTTTAATTGATGGAAAAAATATGGCGGACGAGTGATATGGTTTGAAAAGCATGCATTTTGTTTTGTTAATATTTAGCGAGAGTTTATTGCAGCAGAACCATTCATATAGTTGATTGAGTTCTGTGTTTATCACTTGAGTCAGCAAGTTTGGATCAGGGGAGGAGTAAGTAATACTTGTATCGTCGGCAAATAAAGTAATATCTAAACCCGAAGCAGCGGTGATGTCATTTATGTAGAGTAAGAAGCAGATTGGTCCTAAAATCGAACCTTGGGGAACTCCACATGTGATGGTTGAGGGGGATGAGAGTGTATGGTCTAGGGAGACTAGTTGAGTTCGGTCGGATAAATAACTTTTGAACCAGTCGTTCGAGATGTTTCGGAATCCATAATAGTTTAATTTTTGCAGAAGTATGTCGTGATTAACGGTATCAAAGGCTTTACTTAAATCAAGAAACGTCGTTATGCTATATTCTTTCTTTTCTTTAGCTATTGCAAGTTTCTCATAGAGTGTTAATACAGCGTGAGAAGTGGAGTGGTTTGATCGAAATCCGAACTGACTAGGGCAGAGGATATTTTGTTCTTCAAGATAGGATATCATTCGATTAGCTACGGCTTTTTCAAATATTTTACTGAGGCATGAAAGCACAGATATTGGTCTGTAGTTATTAACAATATTTTTGTCTCCAGCCTTGAAAATTGGGGTAATTTTAGCAATTTTATATATATCGGGAAATTCTCCAGTTTGAAATGATAGGTTAAGTAGGAAACACAGTGGGGCGGTTATATGGTTTATAATAGGCTTTACTAGCGACATTCGTATTCCGTCAAGTCCAGCGGATGCGTTTTTTAAGGAATTCACCACTTTAATAATTTCTTCCGGGATACAGGGTGTTAGAGAGAATTCACTAGTATATTCATTTTTCAGATAAGACATAAAATTTGCATTGGCACCGGGAATTTTATTTGCGAGTTCGTTGGCCACTGAACAAAAGTAATTGTTAAAACCATTTGCGATATCCTTTGTATCTGATGTGTCAGTGCCATGCATATTAATTACAGATGGTAAGGTGGAAGATTTTTTCCTTCCCATTAGATCATTGATAATTTTCCATGTTCCCTTTATGTTGTTATGGTTCTGATTAAACTTGTTTTCGTAGTATAATTTCTTTGCCAGTCGTAATGTATGGTTTAGTTTATTGCGATATGCTCTATATTGATGGTTATATGTGATGTTATTGGTAGTTATCCATAGTCTGTACAGTCGATTTTTCTCGTGTATTGAGTGTAGTAAAGCCGTACTAATCCATGGTTTCTTGGTTCTTTTGTGGAGTGGACGGCATTTTACGGGGAAGCATTCGTCATATAAAGTGTTAAATATGTCACCAAAACTCTCAGTGGCAGAGTTAATGTCGTTGTTTGTATATACAGCTTTCCAGTCAGTTGCTTGAAGTTTTTCCTTAAACAGAGTTTGACTGGCGGGATTTACAAGGCGATATGTAACATTCTGTTGCTTATTGCGTTTTGGGAGAGAAGAGTTGCATATATGAAATATCGGAAAGTGATCAGAGATATCAGACAAGAGAATACCCGCCTTAACGTCTTCCTCGTGAAAGTTGGAAAAGATATTGTCAATAAGTGTTGCAGAGTTTGATTTCACTCGTGTTGGGTTACAGATCTTTGGGAAAAAGTGAAATGATTTCATAATTTCATAAAATGATTTAGTGGGACCGTGGTTTTGTGTTTTGAATAGATCGATATTGAAATCGCCAAGCAATACACATTTTTTCTTCTCCGGTTTTAGAATGTGAAATATATTTAAAAGACTGGTATTGAAATATTCTACACTTTTGCGGGGTGGCCTATAAATTAAACCTATGACATAGGAGTTGTCATTATCAGAAATCTCAACGAATAGAGCCTCATATTCTCCATTTTTATCATTTTGGGTGAGATCTTCACGGATAAAGCAGTTTGTATAACATTCTCTGACATATAAAATGACACCACCGCCCCTTTGCTTAGACCTAGATAATGGGAAAGGAGTATAGCCAGGGATATCGTACAATTCTTGTGTTGCGGGGTTGAGCCAGCTTTCGGATATTCCAATGACAGAAAAACAATGTTGGAGATTGTGGAGTAGAGAGAGAATTTCTGTGTAGTGTTTCTTTAAACTTCGGGCATTGATATGTAAGACAGATAGCGTATTGGGATCAGAGTGCTGAGGAATATGTGCATTGAATGTTTCTTCGAAATAATAATTAGACTGGCAATTATTGAACTTTTCCCAGTAGTTTATCTCTCCATCGGTATCGTCTGTAATATATTCATTATTTTCAGTGACATTTAACTCTAGTGGGTTAAAACACATTTTCTCAAGGTCCCCTAGTAGATATTCAAGATCAGGTTGTGTTTGGACTTCCATATCGATTTGTTCTTCATTATAAAAAGGTAATTCACTTAACATATACATGATTATTCATAGAAAAAAAAATTCATCATGTTCCATATCGTGTTATTGTTGTTAACTACATGTATCACCGTACATAGTTTTAGCACATAAACTGCGTGTTTCAAAATGTATAACAAATTCCACAATAGTTCAACATATTTAACGAAGTAGACAATAGGTATATGTGAGCACCAGTAGGGAAGCTGTGATAAGCAACGAGTGAGCAAGTATGCACTTAAAAACAAAGGGCTGTGATATTTACAAGGCAGACAATAAAGAAAAAGAAAAACAAAGATATATACAATAACACTGTGAATGTGTGAGAACATGTAACCCGAGTAGCTACCCGGGAAAGTGAATAAAAAGCAAACATTACTACGGCTATTCTGTCGAAAACTGAGCCAGCTTGTTCGATACAATTGAACCTGCACTGGATTGAAAAGAATAGAGGGATGCGGGAAGAGACGAGTATCTGCATTGGTCACTGCTAGGTTGCCATTTTCCTGTGAGCCAATCAAATTGACTGATAAATATGGCTCTCGGTTTCAACTTCCTGTTTCAGTTCGCGGTTCTCGGCAGCGGCTATCTGATGATTTTGACAACAGCGGACATAATAAATAAACTGCGTAGGTATTTAACGAGGTGCGCGGAATTTAGCGTACCTTATTTTGAATTTAGGCGCGTCATGGTGCGCGCGCGCCATCGCGCGCCTCAAAAGGCAGTGTCTGCAAACCAGATGACATCATAGTTCTTCTAGGTACAACAAGCGCATGTGCGAAGTATAATACACTTTAAAGACAGTCTCTTGTAGAGTGACTCCGCGTGATGTTAAACCCCTAACTCACTCATTCAGAGATGTACATCATTAAAGATTTTGCATGAATTCAAGATGGCCGCCAAGGTTTCCCCTGCAGCAGGTATGAAATCATACCGAAATGAGGTAATAATCTATGCTAAGAAACTTTCAGCTTATTCAATATTAAACTGGTTGATATTTCTCTTGGTGGGTTTACTGCATACTCAAGTCTCCCTCCTCCGGCACTGAAGAGCGGTGTGCAGGGGAGGAGAGCAGGAATTACCAGAGACAAACCAGATGATGACATAGTTTTTCTAGGTAAAACAAGCACATGTGCGAAGTATAAATAGACTTTAAAGACAGTCTCTTGTAGAGTGATTCCGTGGTTGAATGGATAGAGTGGTTCGGCTATTGTCACGAAGGTCGTGAGTTCGGGGACAGACTGAAGATGCAGCCTGTTACCTGGAAATGGAGTGCTATCCTACCTCGGTCATTCCTTGAAAGTTTCTTGATGTATCGATGATCTATGCCACGTTTCACACTGAACAGCAAAATGGTATCTTAGATACACAAGATTAATGGTTTCGTATAAATTAAAGATGGCCACCATAGTTTTCACCCAATCGGATCCAGACAATAATTGCTCCTATCGGCCATCAGCTGGATAACCATATCATTGACCTTGGCCTATTTTATCAAGGTCAAATTCTAGTTGTTGCAGTTTCTGCAGGGATATGGCTTGGCTGTTCAGTTAATACAATGTTTTGATGGGTTACACTCATATACATGTAGGCTGAAAAATGATGCACACGTGTATATTTAACCCTTTCACTGTTTAACCTGGGTTCTCCTGCCATGTCGCGGCCTTTACAAGAATACTGTACACTTAGACGTGTCGTCCATGCTTTGATGTCAAAATAATAGGAAATGCCATTTGCGGATGTGCCGGTAACAATGGAATTACCTGCTCGTTTGATCAGCGTGTCTCTCAATACACAGAATTACGTCCGCCGACGCAACATCACTGTCACAGAACGACTGCGAACTTGGACGTACGCTGTACGTCATGAACACAATGAGGAGAGAAAACAGTGACGTGCACTGCACGTCATCAACATTGAAAAGGTTAAGCCCTTTACCGTCTGTGCTGATAACTCCAAATGCTCTTACATCATATGTTGCATACATATGCAGTACAGTGACAAGATGGTGATTAGTCAAAAGCTTTGGCAGCCATATTGGATTGACCTAATTTGAAATATAATTATCTGGAGAAATGGCAGAACTATGATGAGCAAAACGGAAAGGGTCTAATAAAGTTACGCAGAGCAAAATTCAATGGTCCATGGATGAGGTTACGCTGTCCGCATGCAAAGAGGTTCACAGCTGAACTTATGCAGTTACGCTGTCAGAAACAGCTAGATCGATGTCTACGGTACACCTAAAATTACGCAGTTACGCTCTCAGGAAAAGAGAGACCTAGAGCCAAGGTACGCATTTACGCTGAGCAAAAGAGGAAGGCCGGGTCTGACGAAGGTACGCAGTTACGCTGAGCAAAAAGGAAATGGTCCTTCGACGAGGTTGTACGCACTTATGCTGTCATAAAGAGAGATCTATATCTGGAGTTATGCAGTTACGCTGTCAGAAAACGAGGAATTGGTTTATCCCTGGATTTATGCACTTACGCTGACAAAAAGGGAAAGCCTCTAATCATGTTATGCTATTTGTGAGGAGCAAAACAGAAAGGGTCTAATAAAGTCACGCAGAGGAAAACTAAATGGTCCATGGATGGAGTTACGCAGTTACGCTGTCAGCATGTAAAGACTGGTTCACAGCTGAACTTACGCAGTTATGCTGTAAGAAAAAGGAGTGAGTGAGTGAGTGAATAGGGTTTAACGTCGCCTGTAAGAAAAAGATGTCTATGGTACATGTACACCTAAAATTACGCAGTTACGCTCTCAGTAAAAGAGAGGTCTAGAGCCAAGTTACGCATTTACACCGAGCAAAAGAGAAAGGGTCTGATGAAGTTACACAGTTACGCTGTGAGTAAAATGAATTGGTCCATCACTGGTGATACGCAGAACTTTATGCCGAGAAAAAGAGAAAGGGTTTGACGAAGTTACGCAGCTACGTTGAGGAAATAAATAATCCATCGCCGAATTTACACAGTTACGCTCTCAGAAACAGATGTCTACAGTGCACCTAAAGTTACGCAGTTACGCTCTCAGGAAAAGAGAGGTCTAGATCCAAAATTACGCAGTTACGCTGAGCAAAACAGAAAGGGTCTGACAAAGTTACGCAGTTACGCTGAGCAAAAAGGAAATGGTCCGACGAGGTTACGCAGTTATGCTGTCATAAAGAGAGATCTATA
This sequence comes from Hanleya hanleyi, assembly GCA_036873755.1. Classification (NCBI taxonomy): domain Eukaryota; kingdom Metazoa; phylum Mollusca; class Polyplacophora; order Lepidopleurida; family Hanleyidae; genus Hanleya; species Hanleya hanleyi. Next base: position 33,275 of record JAVTVY010008049.1, read on the forward strand.
TCTGGAGTTACGCAGTTACGCTATCAGAAAAGAGGAATTGATTTATCCCTGGACTTACGCTGCCAAAAAGGGAAAACCTCTAATCATATGCTATTTGTGAGGAGCAAAACAGAAAGGGTCTAATAAAGTTACGCAGAGCAAAAATAAATGGTCCATGAATGGAGTTACACAGTTACGCTGTCCGCATACAAAGACGTTCACAGCTGAACTTACGCAGTTACGCTATCAGAAAAAGATGTCTATGGTACACCTAAAGTTACGCAGTTACGCTCTCAGGAAAAAAGAGGTCTAGAGCCAAGTTACGCATTTACGCCGAGCAAAAGAGAAAGGGTCTGACGAAGTTACGCAGTTACGTTGTGAGTATAATGGATTGGTCCATCACTGGAGATACGCAGAACTTCACGCAGAGCAAAAATAAATGGTCCATGAATGGAGTTACGCAGTTACGCTGTCCGCATACAAAGACATTCACAGCTGAACTTACGCAGTTACGCTGTCAGAAAAAGATGTCTATGGTACACCTAAAATTACGCAGTTACGCTCTCGGATCAAAGAGAGGTCTACAGCCAAGTTACGCTTTTACGCCGAGCAAAAGAGAAAGGGTCTGACGAAGTTACGCAGTTACGCTGTCAGAAAAGAGGAATTGATTTATCCCTGGACTTACACACATACGCTGACAAAAAGGGAAAGCCTCTAATCAAGTTATGCTATTTATGATGAGCAAAACAGAAATGGTCAAATAAAGTTACGCAGAGCAAAAATAAATTGTCCATGGATGGAGTTACGCAGTTACGCTGTCCGCATGCAAAGAGGTTCACAGCTGAACTTACGCAGTTACGCTGTCAGAAAAAGATGTCTATGGTACATGTACACCTAAAATTACGCAGTTACGCTCTCAGTAAAAGAGAGGTCTAAAGCCAAGTTACGCATTTACGCCGAGCAAAAGAGAAAGGGTCTGACGAAGTTACGCAGTTACGCTGTGAGTAAAATGAATTCGGTCCATCACTGGAGATACGCAGAACTTTACGCTGAGAAAAAGAGAAAGGGTTTGACGAAGTTACGCAGCTACATTGAGGAAATAGATAATCCATCACCGAATTTACACAGTTACGCTGTCAGAAACAGATGTCTACGGTGCACCTAAAGTTACGCAGTTACGCTCTCAGGAAAGAAGAGGTCTAAAGCCAAGTTACGCATTTACGCCGAGCAAAAGAGAAAGGGTCTGACGAAGTTACGCAGTTACGCTGTGAGTAAAATGGATTGGTCCATCACTGGAGATACGCAGAACTTCATGCTGAAAAAAAGAGAAAGGGTTTGACGAAGTTACGCAGCTACGTTGAGGAAATAAATAATCCATCGCCGAATTTACACAGTTACGCTGTCAGAAACAGATGTCTACGGTGCACCTAAAGTTACGCAGTTACGCTCTCAGGAAAAGAGAGGTCTACATCCGAAATTACGCATTAACGCTGAGCAAAACAGAAAGGGTCTGACAAAGTTACGCAGTTACGCTGAGCAAAAAGGAAATGGTCCTTCGACGAGGTTACGCAGTTACGCTGTCATAAACAGAGATCTATATCTGGATTTACGCAGTTACGCTTTCAGAAAAGAGGAATTGATTTACATGTATCCCTGGACTTACGCACTTACGCTGACAAAAAGGGAAAACCTCTAATCAACTTAATGCTATTTGTGAGGAGGAAAACAGAAAGGGTCTAATAAAGTTACGCAGAGTAAAAATAAATGGTCCATGAATGGAGTTACGCAGTTACGCTGTCCGCATGCAAAGACGTTCACAGCTGAACTTTCGGAGTTACGCTGTCAGAAAAAGATGTCTATGGTACACCTAAAATTACGCAGTTACGCTCTCGAGTCAAGGAGAGGTCTAGAACCAAGTTACGCATTTACGCCGAGCAAAAGAGAAAGGGTCTGACAAAGTTACGCAGCTACGCTGAGCAAAAAGGAAATGGTCCTATGAGGTTACGCAGTTACGCTGTCATATAGAGAGATCTATATCTGGAGTTACGCAGTTACGCTGTCAGAAAAGATGAATTGATTTATCCCTGGACTTACGCTGACAAAAAGGGAAAGCCTCAAATCATGTTATGGTATTTGTGAGGAGCAAAACAGAAAGGGTCTAATAAAGTTACGCAGAGCAAAAATAAATGGTCCATGGATGAAGTTACGCAGTTACGCTGTCCGCATGCAAAGAGGTTCACAGCTGAACTTGCGCAGTTACGCTGTCAGAAAAAGATGTCTATGGTACACCTAAAATTACGCAGTTACGCTCTCAGTAAAAGAGAGGCCTAGAGCCAAGTTACGCATTTACGCCGAGCAAAAGAGAAAGGGTCTGACGAAGTTACGCTGTGAGTAAAATGAATTGGTCCATCACTGGAGACCAGCAGAACTTTACGCTGAGAAAAAGAGAAAGAGTTTGATGAAGTTACGCAGCTACGTTGAGGAAATAAATAATCCATCGCCGAATTTACACAGTTACGCTGTCAGAAACGGATGTCTACGGTGCACCTAAAGTTACGCAGTTACGCTCTCAGGAAAAGAGAGGTCTAGATCCGAAATTACGCAGTTACGCTGAGCAAAACAGAAAGGGTCTGACAAAGTTACGCAGTTACGCTGAGCAAAAAGGAAATGGTCCTTCGACGAGGTTACGCAGTTACGCTGTCATAAAGAGAGATCTATATCTGGAGTTACGCTGTCAGAAAAAGAGAGGGTTATAGCTGGAATTACGCAGTTACGCTGAGAAAAAGATAAATTAGGATCTGACTTGAAGTCCTGCGTTGAACTGTACTGTACATGTATAGTTTCATCATGAGGCCTACTCTATAGTATGCTCCGTGGTGTCATCGACTGAGAGAATGCCTTGTGTATTATGAGCAACAATATACTATAATTGTAATATTGATCTGAAGTCCACTGCATTGCTGCCATCTCCATGTACTGCATGTACCAGCACTCCCGTGACTTCTTACATGAGGGAATGACCCTACTTTGTACCCGTATTTTCAACACTATACTAGTTATAATCTCATTTCTTTTATATATATGTACCTGTATGTTTTACAGGGTTGTTCTTCTGTCTGTGATTATTATAATGAATTGTTCCAAACTGTCAAGGATTATGGACACCAAACGTGACACGCTTACGTGCTGCATCGTATTTTTCAACTATGACCAATTGAGATTCAGATCGAAAACTGGACCGTGGATAAGGTAGTTTTCACGGTAATTCTTTCCGGCACTGAAACTTGATACGCTTACGTACTAGACCTCAACTAACCTACACACACATGGATTATGCGTTTTATTTTTCAAATTCACCTGCCATATTGTCAAAACGTGGCACCGTTATGGAAACAACATCCCAACGTGAGGTTAGATTATTCAAATTTACCTCGCCTTATGATGTGAAGGGGAGATATTGTGAGAGGGGGAAAGGGGATGTCGTCGTCGGTATCACCTACCTAGAAATGACAAGGTTTTTGATTTAACAAATTTAAAAAAACAAGAAAAAATCACAAAGGGGTGAGTTACGGCACCACCCAGGTATTCTAGAGTGCTCCAATGTTTAAATCGATTGATAAGGTTTTTTGCTTAGCAAATTTGTACATGTACATCTGTACATAGAAAGTTTGTTACAATTGTCAGCTATCATTGGATGATTATGAAAATTAGTACACGTGTATCTTATGATTAGAGAATGTACATGTGCTATTTATGAAATGAAATATTAATTTTGTCGAAATTATGGCAAATGATCAGGTTTTCTGTTTAGCAAAAGTGGGCATGCATACCTGTACATAGAAAGTTTACTGCTGTTGTCAGCTGTCAGTGGATGATAATGAAACTTCGTACACCTGTTTCTTATGATTGAAGTGAGTTAGTAGGATTTAACGTCGTTTTCAACATTGTTTCAGTCATATCACGACGGTCTTATGATTGAAGGATTTACTAGTGCTATTTATGAGATGAAATATTAATTTTTGTCCAAATTATGAAAAATGATCAAGTTTTGTAAAAGTGTACATCAGAAGTTTGCTGAAGTTCTCAGGTCTTATTGGATGATTATGAAACTTGATACACATGTTTCATATGATTAAAGCATGTACCTGTGCTATTTATGAGATAATTTTTTTTTCCAAATTAAAAGGCTTTGAACTTAGTAATTTGCCAATTATAGAGTGTTTTTTGTTAGACAAAAATGTACTGAAAAGTTAACTGAATTTGTCAGGTTTCACTGGATGATTATGAAACTTGTTAAACATGTCTCATATGATGAGCGAATGAGCCTGTGCTATTTATGAGATGAAATACTATTTTTTTGCTCAAATTTTGAGGGTTTCGACATAGTAATTTGCCAATGATAAGGTTTTTGTTAGGCAAATTTTACATGTATTCTTGTACTTGGAAAGTTTGCTCTACATATATGCTTTGAATACTGCAGCAGCTTCAGCGGATCATCCCACAAGACGAGGTTCTCAGAACGCTTGTCTTACTATGGTAAACATTTAAAGTGCATAACAGAGATTTTCAGATGCAAACGTTCAAATTATGATACTAGAATGAAACCTAGCAAGGATGGTCCGATTAGGTCACTCATTTGGCATTGAAAATTAACCAAGATGGCATGGTGGGCCGAGTTGCCATACAATAGCACAGAGGGCATATGCCATTGCAAAGGGAAGCTTGCACAATATGACTAGTGGTTAGTGGAAGTGGTTAACTGGGCCAAAATTGCCAAACAGGAAGTAGCAATCACAGAATCTTATTGGATAGTTGGTATTGTGCAAGTCCTTCATTGGAACTCCTCTCCATCCCGATCAGAACACTCAACTGGGCATGGTGTATCCCATTTGGATAACCCGCATGTGTCATTCCTCGAGGAAATCGTGCCCTAATGTCAAGAATCCCACTTTACGCCCATCAATGCCTAGCTCAACGCCTCCATGCCCAAGTGAAATAGCTCAGTAGCTGTGACGGGTTTAGATATCCCATAGAATGAGCACCTATTGCTCGGAATGCAGTGACGCCCGTTATCACTTGTCTTGATGCCGGAAAGCTCATTTCAACGCCTTATAACCCTATCTTAATGTCTTAGCGTCCTATCTTCCTATCTTAATGTCCTGTCAATGCTTTAATGTCCTATTGTAATGCCTTAGCTCCCGACCTAGTCCAGTCAATATGTGAAAAAATTGTGCCTTTTTTCATAAAAGCATACAATTTGGCACAGAGGTACATCATGGCCTGGGAAGCATTCCTGGATATGGAGCCCCCGCGAACTTTTCCTATGTAGGTCACAGCGGCCATTTTTCAAAATGGCCGCCAGAAGCCCATATTATCATCGAGAATCCTGCGCTGGTTTATCTGTTTGGCAACATTTTTGTTGGTCATTTGGCAGAGTATTGATAGGAAATCCCATATAAATGGTAGACAAGTCATATGGCCACGACGGCCATCTCGGATTTCAAGATGGCCGCCATCTGAACTCGATTTCAGTCAATAATTCATTAACCGCACGATATATATATACATCATTCCTGTTGATACACTGTTATTATAGGGGTATAGCACGACGACTATTTCACAATAGCTATGGTGTATTACTGGTCACCTCGGATTTCCAAGATGGCCGCCATCTGAGCCTTATTTTAATTCATAACTATATATCTATTTCAATGACCACCCGGGAGGGCATTATCGACCATCTCGGGTTTCGAATTGGCGACGTGCCAATGAAGTTATAACTTTGATTTGGAAATAAAATTTTCCATAAACTTATCTTAGCATACACTACCCGATTGTACCAGATTATGCTCATAACATCGACGTTTCCGATTCACACAAGTATAAAATTATAATTATGCTATAGGGGGGGGGGGGGGCATACGTACTCAATAGTCTTCAAGAATCTTCAAGTGTATGTAAGTTCACGTTCCCAACAGAGATACACATGTAGGCGTCTATGGCTTCAGTACTATTACTATACAGGGTGTATAAAAAAAAACGGAGTCCTAGTACGATGACATATTTTTCATTGAGCAAAGGAGAATTTTTTTTTTTTTGTTGATTTGTCATCAAGACCGACCCTTTGGGACTGACCAGCTGAACAATTCAATGATCTGTGATCAAGCATGTTAGAACAATAGCTATTCTTCGATTATGAGTGAAATGTGTCTTGCGCCAGATTTGGTTTACATTATTCGTCTGCCCATGAACGAAAAGAAATACGGTGTACAAATGAAATGTCTTTTATCCACTCTGAATTCATTGACATTTTGAAAACAAAACGGTGTACAATTAAAATTTCTTTTAACTGTTACCTAAAGTCCAGGGTGTACATCACGCCTCCATCAGATCTCAATGACCTGGAACAGCGCATCATAACAGAAGTTGACAACCTGAGGCAGACCCAGGCACTTATCAGACGGGCCGTGGCGGCAATGAATGAACGTGCGTGTACCTGCATCCAGAGAAATGGAGGACACGTTGAAGATTGAGATTCAATTGTCTGTTAAAAAGACATTTGAATTGTACACCTTTTTGTTAAATTCAGAGTTAAAAGAAATTTTAATTGTACACCGTTTTGTTTTCAAAATGTCAATGAATTCAGAGTGGATAAAAGACATTTCATTTGTACACCGTATTTCTTTTCTTTCAAGGGCAGACGAATGATGTAAGGTGGCATGCCACTGTTTCGTACTAAAAACGAGGGGTTTCCCAAAGCTGTAGGGGTCACACAGTGGGATTCCCCCCAGAACAGACATGTAAAATTGAAAATGCTGCTTTTTTTAGATTGTATTGATATAATTTCAGCATAAAGGTTGATCGAAAATCAGAATGGATGAATTTAGGAATAAAATATGGAATTTAGTGGTAAATTGGTGACGTCATCATGCACATGGGAACGAGGGTATCTTATAGTTGCCATTTCTGTCACTTTAGCAGACGACTTCTTACACTAAAAACGAGCTGGCGATGGGCATATAATCCCCACTTTTTTTAAAGCTGCTGGAGATACTTGACAGAGTCGTAGTGAATATAAACATCTCCTTTGCGTAGTGGATACATGAGCCATCAGCGGAAGTTGATGTTTTTTTGTGGAAAACGAGCTAACATATCAGCGTTGGTGTTGTTGTTGAATACAGGTCAGTGAGTCAAAAAAATTTTTTCAATGCTGAGATGTTTTGGCCTGAAAATATTCCTGAGATACATAGAAATATTTTGATATATGAAATATGAATAGGCTCTGTGTTTAGGTCCTCCTCTGAGCGAGGCCCTATATGTAGGCTTTTTCACAGCAGCCTCCCAACATATTATAGGTATTAGCCCCCTTATAGGTTGAGGGCTATTGAGGTTAATTTGAAAATAGTTTGCAGATGCACAGAAATCTATGAAGAATAATTCTTTCAATTCATATTATTATTTGGGCCAGCCATAGCTGCTTCTGTCATAGTATTTGAGAACCTCTTTCAGCATTCTATGAAGCAATCATTTACAGTCATGCATGAGAAACTGTTACATGTACATGTAGGCCTACATCAGATATCTTTTATGGGTTAGAAACACTAGGAGTTCCCTTTCTTCCACTGTACCAGTTTCAACCTGAATGGCAATTTCAGATAGAAAATTCTCCCTATCTAACTCCTTGAATAATGACATCCATTCATTGCTAATAGTCTCCCCCTATCTCACCCCCCCCCCCCTTGACAGTCTCACTCATTCCACTCACCCCCTGAAGCTAGACTTAAAGATGAACTTTATATTTGAGCGACATGTGAGCTTTATCTGCTTGTATCTAAATTTCAGATTCCCTTTCATAGTTCTGAATTTCTAATATGACCATTTCAACATGACAAATGTGGATGACAGATTATACACAGACTGAGATACTTTCTGCTAAGAATACTAATTAGCTTCATTCCTAATGGGCATGGTTGTCATGTACATGTACGGTATGGTACTAAAGACAACCTTATCCTATAATTTGAGTTTATTTTCGAGGCAAGAAACAAGTATCTACTGCCCGGGCAGACTCAGAGAACTCGTTCTGTTAGAAATTGTCCATTTATGACTATAGTACTTAATGGCCATCTTTTGCTTCCCCCCCCCCCAAACAGACCTCCCCTTTCAATTGTTTGCCAATTACCTGACCCTGGCCCATGCATATAACCCCTGATGTTTGTACTGTGCTCGCCTCACCACCACCACCTAAACCTTTTAGCCTGACAGAGTACATGTAACAAACTAATACTTGTATATAATTTCACGTTTTATGTCCCATTGTGACATGGCTACCATATTCCTCTATGGTGAATACAATTTGTACTATATGGTTTTCCCCTACACAACAGTACATGTACACTTGAACAGCTGATAGCTTATGATACATTGGCTGCATTATCTTGTGACGTCATCTCTTTGAATGACATCATTGCACTCACATTGTTGCAATATACTATTATGACGTGACGTCATAACAAAATGGCTCGTGTTGTGACATCACAATACATGTATAAACTTATGTTGGTTACATGTTCACATAATTCAGGCTGCCAATTTACTTTTGTTCATGGATTATTCTGTATATTTAGACCCTGGTACATTTTCTCTGCAACATGTACATGTACTTGCCTTACATGTATTCAGGAAAACAGGATTACATGTTAAGATAATGATATTTCCAAATGAGTACCGTTAATTGGTGAAAATCCATGATATGGGGTCGGCAGGGAATACTCAAAATTTCGGTGAGATTTCAACCGATTTTGATGCCAGATACACCAAACTGTTCAGAATTTCCTGCTTTATTTGCATAATAGATTAAGAGATATTTGAAAACAACTTTTCTGTTCTATAAGGTGGCATAACACTGTTTCGCACTAAAAACGAGGGGGTTTCCCAAAGCTGTAGGGGTCACACAGTGGGATTCCCCCCAGAACAGACATGTAAAATTGAAAATGCTGCTTTTTTTAGATTGTATTGATATAATTTCAGCATAAAGGTTGATCGAAAATCAGAATGGATGAATTTAGAAATAAAATATGGAATTTAGTGGTAAATTGGTGACGTCATCATGCACATGGGAACGAGGGTATCTTATAGTTGCCATTTCTGTCACTTTAGCAGACGACTTCTTACACTAAAAACGAGCTGGCGATGGGCATATAATCCCCACTTTTTTTGAAGCTGCTGGAGATACTTGACAGAGTCGTAGTGAATATAAACATCTCATTTGCGTAGTGGATACATGAGCCATCAGCGGAAGTTGATGTTTTTTTTGTGGAAAACGAGCTCACATATCAGCGTTGTTGTTGTTGTTGAATACAGGTCAGTGAGTCAAATTTTTTTTTTCAATGCTCAGATGTTTTGGCCTGAAAATATTCCTGAGATACATAGAAATATTTTGATATATGGAATATGAATAGGCTCTGTGTTTAGGTCCTCCTCTGAGCGAGGCCCAAAATGTAGGCTTTTTCACAGCAGCCTCCCAACATATTATAGGTATTAGCCCCCTAAACCAGATCTGGCGCAAGTCACATTTCACTCATAATTGAAGAATAGCTATTGTTCTAACATGCTTGATCACAGATCATTGAAATGTTCAGCTGGTCAGTCCCAAAGGGTCGGTCTTGATGACAAATCAACAAAAAAATAGATTTCTCCTTTGCTCAATGAAAAATATGTCATCGTACTAGGACTTCGGATTTTTTTATACACCCTGTATATGATAATAGATAATATTGTGAACACATAATATACACTCTCCCCTCTTGTTACAAGATTACAATCTGCATATAGCATTTCATCTGTGCCGTCTTGCTGGTACGGTTATATACCTGCCCACATCATGTGGATATATCTTAGAATCTGGAAAATAGAAACGCATGGCCTGATAGAAGTAACTGTATTACAGAAAAGACAAACTACACTTCTCAGTTGAACTTCAGTCCCCTGATCGTATGCTAATGTGAACTCACATCATCAGACATAACATAGACCAAAGGGCATACAATGGAATGGTCCATGTTTCGAAGCGTATATCCTTATAGTTTACCTAACACAATAATGCAATGAGGTTACGGTAGTCCAAAGCCAGAAAGTTGAAAGCTACACGTTTTTCGATTTTGAATTATCGTCACTGATGAGGTCATCAAAGCGGGGAAAACATTAAATGATGATGACAAGACAACACGATTTTCATGTGATTCAAACACAATGGAAATTTGCAAAACACACAAGGTGCTTAAACGACCCCTTGAGCACCGGATTAGTGACGAAACGTAATGTAAGTGACTTGCCTGCTATAGCATTTTAAAAGATGAATGGTATTACTAACCAAACTCAAAAAGCCTTGATTGAAGATGGTAACATAAGAACTTAACTAGTTACTGTAGTAATGGTTTGCGACGTGATTGAACTCGTCACATAAGCACAATATCTTGTACCGACCCACAGTTCGCAGTTTACTTCACTACTATTAAGTCAATATATACTTCTAGATACAGATGTACAGACATAGATTTAAAATATACAGGATATTACGTATACTTAATAGGCTTTTGGACATATTTCGCTCAAAACATATACGTCGACCCTGATGAGAAATTGCATGGGCATAAGCTGGAATATGCAAAACATGATACGTTTTCGAGCAATGGCCTCTCGAGAGAAATTTTCAAGTTGAAGAGCATATGTTTTATGTGGTGAACGTAGCTAACAAAAGTTGTAAGTGAAAAATATTAAACGGCCAGATTGCTGCATGATTTTGTAGCCCTATACACCATTCATCCATCTCCAAATTGAAACCACTAAGTTGAAACCACTTGTGGGGCATCTCTATAACGACATCCCCTTATTCGCATAGTAATTAGAATATGATTTATATGGACAAGGGCCTGCTGTAGTCAAATCGATATGGGCGCCAGCTGATTCCGTCCGCTGTGAAAGAGATATTGCCAATGGAAACAAACCATGCTGTGTTCACATCAAATTATATGCGCTGGGGGTAGAGGTTATCTTAGCATTCAAGATTTTTCAATCCTATCTGCCCCCATTTAATGGCATTCTCCAGAAACTCGGGAAGATAAGAGTGGATATACTCTATTTCTCTATCTCTTTAGCTTTTCATTTCAGGGTTATACAGCTCGTTTGTTTGATTCAAAACGTCATCGGTACTTTCAAAATGGTATCCATGACGACCCACAAAAATGCATACTTATTGAGGTTGAAATGACCGTAGAAGAGAGCATAAATGGAACACGAATATGTTTTTCTGGATTTCAAATTTTCGAATAAGTACATCTATTACCACAACGTTTCGCTGAGTTTATCCCAAGTTTTTTAATGGATCCAGTTAGACACGCTATCAGCATATTCAGCCACACCTCCGGTTAAAAAATATTTGGATCCTAGTGCAAATATAAAAAAAGTGTTTTTCAATAATGTATTTCTTTCAGCGTCATTCTTCACGTTTTGATTACATGAAAGCGTACTTTACTAATTTACATGACCTCATGTAATAAAGCTCTATCATATAGAACAGTACAAATCCAAGAAAAGAAATAAAATCAAAACTAGAAGGCTGCCGTTATCTGTGTGATTTTATGGTTTTGATGTTTGACTGCGATCTTTAGAAATACATAGTTTTTCCTATTTCCCAAAATTTGATCATGTGTATAGGTTATGTTATGTGCAATGCTTCAGTTACCTTTGACAGTCATAACAGGATGAAATGTGATATAATGTTTTCTTAAAATGTTAAAATATATACTATGTATATGAATATTATGTTATTTTTAAAACTTATTGTAAAAATATGTGATATATGTTTATTTAGTACTATGGCTAAATTTGGTTTGGAAGAATACAGAACACGCCCACTAACTCTCCATTGGTAGTTAAGATTCCCGCCAAGTCCTTTGTTTAACTCAGTTAACTTTTTCGGCTTCTCTCGGCTCAGATTCATTCAGTCTTTCGCCCTGTTAGTCTCAACACGTGTTTTTTGATTATCCTTCTGGTTGCATCGCCCTTCTCATCTTCAAGACTTTCGTCATTATTACGGACAAACGAATAAGCATACAAACATTGGATTTACACTATTGTTCGTCATCATCAGATATAGCAATGGATCAACAAAATGGACGCTCACAAAGGGGCCGAAAGAGAAAGTTGGAAACTTCAAAAACTCAAAGTTCCAAACGTACGCCACCTACCGTTACTAGCTGGACAACCCAGCAGATGAGACATTTCTTATGTGATCGAGGAATGAAAGTTCCGAGTTCTTTCGGCAGGAAGGAGCTACAAAAACTCACTGAAGCTAATAAACTGACTTCGCCTCTCTCTACAATGCAATGTACTCGAGAGACCGATGGAGATACGCAGCCGATTTCTAGTATGGAAGGAATGACCCATGCGGACCTGCACTCTACAGAAGAGGCAATGTCTCCTACTATAACACCCCCCCAGTGAAATCCGTTCACTACGTGGAGAGCTTGACGAACTGAAAAACACGCTACAGCTATTCATTTCTAGGCAAGTGCAGCAACACCAACAACAACACCAACATCAGCCTGTCCAATGCTCAACCGAGCCTACTAATACTGCCGTTGGTTTGGCAAACATCCTTCCTCCAGCTATGGAGCCAGTACAAGCGAGGTCAACTGGCCGTTTCGGCATTCCTTCCCATGATCTGCCCAAAGTGGTGAAAATTCCCGAACCTTTGAGGAAGAGCATAACAGAAGGTAAATATGTTAACCTTGCAGCGCTTATAATCCCTGCTCTTGACAACTCAGACTTCAGAACTATCACTGAGATAGCGGGAAATCAAATTTAAATTAAGGGCCCTAATGATCCGAAACTCTTACTCTCTTAGATTTTCAGTTGGCGTTCTCTCGGTACAAGACTGTTTATTGTGAAGAACATCCCCTGTAACGAGAAGAGCTGGATCTTTATCAGGCTGATATAGCTGAAATGGCAGCTCAATTTTCCGGCTCTTTATTCTACGACTACCATAAAGCCTTCACCATGAGAGCCGCTACTTTATTTACCAGATATAACAAGAAAGTGGACTGGTCGGTACGAGATCAGATGTTATTTACGACATTGTCAGCTGGTCGTCGAGCTATGTCGTGCAGTCTATGCCACAGCGTGCTTCATCTGACCGATTTCTGC